>VDFB02153701.1:0-11704 GCA_007258455.2 Sequoia sempervirens
GAAGTGGGCCTCATTGTTTGGGGTTAAACCTAATGGTAAGTCCTTTTTTCCCCTTGTGCACAACATTTCCTGCCCTACAGTTGGAAAATTTGCAATTTCTATTCCAGACGAGATCATTGATCATAATATTGCTATAATGGAAAATTCCCTAGTTGGAAAATTCATGGGCCAAAGGCCAAATATTGAGATTGTTAGGGATTTTGTCAAAAAAAAATGGAGAACAAATGGTAGTGTATCTATTGCGGCTCTCCCAAAAGGCTTCTTTGCTTTTGAGTTCTCGAACAGAGAAGACATTAAGGCTGTTAGATGCGGAGGACCATGGGTTATTGGGAAATCAACTCTTGCACTTAAAAAATGGTCTTCAAACTTAGATCTAATGGACTCCATCTTTGAGACTGCCCCGATTTGGGTTAGGCTTCATGGTCTCCCTCTGGAATATTAGAACGAGGATGTTTTCAGGGGGATAGCTAGCTCCTTTGGGCAGCTATTATCGATTGACCCTATGACAGCAACAAGAAGGAGACTGGTGTTTGCCAGAATATGTGTGGGTGTTTCTTAGGAAGCGGATCTTCCCTCCTCTGTGGAGATCCACTCGAAACTTGGCTCTTGGTCACAGGCTATTGAGTTTGAGACCATCCCTTTTTCTTGCTTCAACTACAGAAAATATGGCCATTGGGTGAAACATTGCCCCCTTAAGGCAGTAAAAGAAAAGGAAAACCCTAAAAGGGCCTCAAAAGTGGTATGGAAAAAGAAGCAGGAGGAAAAATTTGTAACGGAGCAAGTGGGAAAGGTTGCAGAAATCCCTGATAATCTCTCGGGTGATGTTGGAAATGATGGCTCCACCATCCAAGTCCCCCAAGCTCTTGTTCCTGAGATTAAGTCTGGTTCTCAGGACAAAGGAGAAGGAATGGATTGTAATGCTAGGAACTTGGCCCTAAGCAAGGCGGGTGTTTCTCAATTTAATATCTCTGATGATGCTGGAATTGAAGGCTCTGCCATCCAGACCCCCCAATTTTTGGTTCCGGAGCTTTTTTCTGATTCTTAGGACAAAGAGGAAAGTGTGGAATGGGAAGCTGAGAAATTAGCCCTAAGCAAGTCGGATGATTCTATTACCTCATAGAAGAGCCCCACCTTTCGGGACCCCGTGACACCAGGGCTAGACAATATTTCAATTCAGGATCTTTCCCTGGAGGTAGGCATTCCCCTGATTGTGTCTCCGGTCAGGAAAAATAACCCAGGTGTTGATTCTTGTTCAGATGTGGCTTCTTTTGATGTCGTTAAAGACACTTATTCAGACCCTAGCCAGGCAAGCCTTCTTGAAAGAAGTAACTCCCTGCCTTGTGGGAATGGGCTCATGGATACCCTCCCCTGGGAGCAGAAATTCTTCTCTGAAAAAGAATGGGAATCCAACAAAGAATCAGATAGTCAAGATGATACAGATAGAGAAGAGGTGCTATCAAAGAAAAAGAAGAAAAAATAGAAAATCAAAATCAAAATCACTCCTTTTGGGATTTCAACAAGATCGAGAGCAAAAGTGGACTATGGGGCAATATCTCTGGCCAAAGGCAAAAGACCCAAAAATTTGATAAGAGAGCACCATAGCTTTCAAGATATTGCGGATGGCTTCCAAAAAACCATCCTAGAGCTCCTTCTCTCTCCTAAATTCCCATGAAGTTATTGTCCTGGAATATAAGGGGACTAAATAACCCCCACAAGCAAAATATTTTACACAATTTGCCCGGGACTAAAAGTTGGATATTCTCCTCATTCAGGAAACCAAAATGTTAAGTGAAAAGGTGAAAAATATTTCTTTGTTCCAGCACTATTCCATCCAGGGAAGTGATTCTGTTAGTGCCTCAGGTGGGGTTGCGACTTTTTGGAACTGTAAGGTCATAAGAGGTGATCCTCTTTCTTCTCGTCCTAATCATGTTGCCACTAGATTTACTCATATAAGGGACAACTTCAGCTGGATCCAATCTAATATTTATGCTCCTAATTGCAAAAAAGCTTAGAAGGCTTTTTGGAAAGAGCTGGCTGCTTTTCGGAATATATTTCAAAATGACCCCTGTGTTGTCATGGGAGATTTTAAATCACCTCTCCTTCAGAGTGAGAAGTTTGGCGGCTCTCAGATCAATGAAAAAAGCAAAGAAGATCTCTTGGATTTCATCAACAATCAGGCCTTGATTGACCTGGACTTGCAAGGGAGCTCTTACACATGGTTGAATCGAAGAGTTTTATCTAATCTGATCCAGGTGAGACTTGACAGAACCCTTATTTCTGATATTTGGATCTTAAATTATTGCTGCTCTTTGAAAACCCTCCCTAGGATTGGATCTGACCATTTCCCTATTAGTTTTGTTGCTGACCCCTTAAAAATTAAGAGGAATATTCTCTTTCACTTTGAGAAAATGTGGCTTTCCCATCCTCTTCTCCAAGAGGAAATAAGGAAATGGTGGAATATTAAAATTAAGGGTACTGCCTTATTCAGAATTGCCAAAAAACTAAGAAAAGTTAAAATGAATCTCAGAAAGTGGAAAAAAGAGTCTTTTGGCAATATCTTTCAAATCAAATCTGATCTTCGGTTTAGGCTGTCTGAAATCCAAAACAAAATTCAGAAGGAAGGCTACTTGAATGAAACTAAGGAAAAGGAAAATGAGATCCTCTCAAAACTTCACGAGATAATTGCTAGAGAAGAGGAATTTTGGAGACAAAGATCAAGAGCTCTCTGGCTAAAGGCTGGAGACAAAAACACCAGATACTTTCATCTTTCAGCATCTAAACACAGGGCAGCTAACAAAATTTCAGCGATTGTGGTTGATGGTAGAACTTATGGGGAGGAAGAGGATATTAGAAGAGAAGCTGTCCTATTCTTTAAGAACCTCCTGTCTGAGAAAGAGGGTATTAACTTGGAGGATCAAAATCAGTTACTGGAGGCTATCCCCAGGATTGTTAACTCTAGAGACAGTGAAATGTTGACAGATATACCCACCAGTGAGGAAATTAAAAAAAAAAAATTCTCTTTTGAAGGAAGCAAAGCGCCTGGTCATGATGGCTTCCCTTTACTTTTCTTCCATTGGTTCTGGGACATTGTTGGGGAGGATGTTGAGAAGGCGGTGAAAGAGTTCTTCCGCTCTAGAAATCTTTTGAAGGAGTTAAATGCCACTTTCTTGGTTCTTATCCCCAAAAAACCTGGAGTGTAGGATTTTGAAGGCTTCAGACCCATTAGCCTCTGTAATTCCTTCTATAAAATTATTTTGAAGGTGCTTACCTCTAGGCTGCTTCTCATTCTGCCCTCTATTATTTCTCTTCAACAGAATGGTTTTGTGCCTGAAAGACAAATTCTTGACTCTATTGTCCATGCTCATGAGAATGTTCACTCCCTCTCGGTCTCCAAATCGGAAGGATTTCTTCTTAAGCTTGACATCTCGAAGGCTTATGACAGGGTAGACTGGAACTTTCTGTTTAAGATCTTAAAGTCTTTTGGTTTCAATGAAAGGGTTTTGCAGCTTAACGAACAACTAATTACTTCTACTTCTATGGTGGTTCTTATTAATGGATCCCCTTCCACTTTTTTCCGTAGTTCTAGAGGGTTAAGACAAGGAGACCCCATTTCTTCTATCCTCTTCACAATAATGGCTGAGAGTTTTGGTAGGAATATGAGTAAATTGGTCGCTCAAAGATCTATTATGGGGCTCAAACTGTCATCGAACAATTTGATATGCTCTCATCAACAGTTCGTGGATGACACTTTGCTAATGGGAAGATCTGCTGTCTCAGAAGATAAAGAGATGAAGAAACTTCTGGATACCTATGGTAGAGCTTCTGGTCAAGTGAAAAAATAAGCAAAAAAACTCGTTGTATTTCTTTAACACACCTTTGCATAGACAGAGAAAGATAGCTGGAATTCTTGGTTGCAAGATAGAGTCCCTTTCTGCTACTTATCTGGGACTGCCTCTATGCTTAAAACCTCTAGATACTTTCTGGATCTCTCTGGTTGATAGGTTTGGGAAAAAACTCTCTGGCTGGAAATGAGCTCACCTAAGCCAAGCCGAAAAACTCCAGCTTCTTAAAGCTTCTCTGCAGAACCTCCCTATCTATGCTCTTAGTCTTTTTAAAATCCCATCCAAATATGCTGATACCATTGAGAAGATTCAAAAGAGATTCCTTTGGTCTAGAGTCGAAGAAAGAAAAAGAATGCCTCTTGTTGGATGGGATTTGGTTTGCAGATCTAAAAAGGATGGAGGCCTTGGGCTAAGAAAAATCAGACTGCTGAACAAGTCGCTCCTAGCTAAATAGATATGGAGACTTTTCTTTTCCTCTGGGGAATGGAGTGAAATAATTAAAAGCAAGTATTTGCAGAATAACAATTCCCTCAAAGACCTTATTGAGAATCCCAACCTCCCGAAAGGATCAAGTTGCTGGAACTATATGATTGAAGGGATAAAGGTGGTGAAACTGGGACTGAAATGGCAGGTTCGCAATGGTAACCAGATTAGATTTTGGGATGACTGTTGGCTGTGTAATGAACCTCTGTCTCAGGATGGGAATCTCAGTAGATGGGCTGAGTATTGCAAAGATACTTTTGGCCTTTTTGTTAAAGACTATTGGCGGGATGGTAAGTGGATCAATCTTCCCTTGATAAACCATGTTTTAGTCTCTGTTTACTCCTCCTTGAATGTTGTTAGACTTTGCTTAAATCAGGAGGATAGTCTTATTTGGAAGTATGAGCCTTCTGGGTGCTTTTCTGTCTCTTCTTCCTTTGCCCAGATTTCACATGCTCCTAACCCTCCCCCTCTGTGGTCGTAAGCCTGGACTAAGCATCTCTTACCTAAGGTTAACATTTTTTTCTAGTCGTTGCTGCAAAATAAAGTTCTAACTATGGATAATCTTAGCAAAAGAGGCGTTCTGCTCCCAATTAGATGCTACCTATGTAAAAGCAATGCTGAATCGGTTAACCACCTCTTTATCCACTATCCTTTCTCCTCCTTGGTTTGGGACAAGCTTCTAAAATGTTGGCATTTTTCTTGGGTCCCCTCGGAGTCGGTTGAGGATTTTTTTGTTCAATGGAAAGCCCCTTCTTTCAACCCCTTTATTAAAAAATTGTGGGCTTTCTCGTTCCCCCATGTGACTTGGGGAATTTGGAAAGAGAGAAACAACCAGATCTTCAGGGATAAGGAGTTGTCGTAGGAAATTGTGTTTGAAAGAATTCTTAGGATGATTAAAGAAAACTTCTCTATTGTTCCCTTCAGGGAGGACAAGGTTGAGACTGTGGTTTGTTCTCCTTTTGACAGCCTGATTGCTAGGGAATGGAGAATTAAATGGGATATTTCCAATGCCCCTAATACTACCAAAAAATCCAGGGATGGAGTTTGCTGGAGTTTTCCTATGGAAGGCTGGGCCAAAGCCAACTTCGATGGCATGGCCAAAGGAAATTCGGGGAAGGCTGGGTGTGGTGGGGTCCGAAGGGATTCGGCATGTAACTTTATGGGAGCTTTTGCCACTCCTTTGGGGGTCCAAACTAATCATGTGGCGGAAGTGGCAGGGGCTTATTACATAATCAACCTTGCTATGAGAATTAAATGTAAAAATTTATGGCTTGAAAATGATTCAAAAAATATAATTGATAGCCTTTGTGGTAGGTCCCAGCCTGCATGGTCGATTAAAAATTGCATAGAAGATGCTAAGGTTCTACTTAGTAAGTTCGATAGAGTAAAAATTACTCATGCTTACCATGAGGCGAACGCGGTTGCAGATTTTTTTGCTAATGAGGGAGTGAAGAGTGACAAAATCCTCATGTGGCACAAAAAGATTGACCTCCACTTCGATGTTCAAGCTTTATTGGAGCTCGACACGGTGAATGGAAAAGAGGCGGTGTCTTGTAATAATGAGGAAGGTACGAGTCATGAATAACAAAATTAGAAGATATAATGGGGCCGAGAGGATCCGGCAAATAAATTATTTACTTTGGCATGCTTTGTGGGTCCTGCGAAGCAAAGGAACTATCTGGAACAGGTTTTCTATCTACAACAGTATTCGAACTAAGATCTCAAAAATGGGCAGGGAACAGAAGAGGGTTGAACCTACCAGCTTCGAGTCACATACCAAGAACATTAAAGTGTGGAGTAAAATAAGAAGGGGTGGCTTACTTCCATTCATCGAGAAACTCCATGGCCCTAAGGACGAGATTACAAATTTTTTTGAGAAAAATTGGAATAATGGGGAGGTTCTCCTCTTTGGGAGGAAAGTTCAGATTGATGAAGCTTTGATAGTGGAGGTGACTGGCATTCCGATGGAAGAGCATAAATTTTTTAGAGATAGGAAATTCTCTAATGAGGCTGTGATGAGGTTCCCTAAGACTAAAACAGAGAAGTAGAAACTTGTCAATTCGACGAATAGTTACTATGAAGTGGACACTATAAAAGCTTTATGGAGAAAAGTGCTAAGGGTTATCATGGAGTACATCACTCTCGACGGCCGCTTCACTAGGGTTTATGGATACCACTTCGTGCTGCTCAATCACTTCCAGCATAAGGTGCATGTTTCTATCCCTTTCTTCTTGCTCTGTTCCCTAAGAAATAGCTTTTCTGACCACAGTAGAAGCCCTAAAAGATACCCGATTCTTCACACGAGTCTTTTAAGGCTCATTTATGAGCACTTTTAGAATATGCCTACCCTTCCAAACCCTATAGCCCCTTTGGTGCTTGATGAGGACGATACTGAGCCTAGCATTTCTGATACTAAAGTTTCCCCCGGCCATGTCAAGAGCTCTTCGCCTCCTCTGCCCCCCCTTCGGCCTCTGGCCATTCCCCCCAGCCTTCTGGTGCCTGCTCTGTTCCTGCCTCTAGCCGCACTAATCCTAACGCTAAAGTGGTGGGCTCTAGCTCTCCGGTTAATAAGTTAGTCTCCTACCCTGATGACTCCCCTGTTGTTTCTGCTAAAGTGGTCGGGGTTAGTCTTGAGGATCCCCACATCCCTTAGAATTTTCAACAAGAGAACTATAGCCCTCTTAGAGGTGCGGAGTCGGTGATTTTTGGGGTCAATTCTGAAAGTGACCCCCCTTTGACTTCATTGGAACTGCCAAGAGTTGTTTTGTGGACCAGTTTAATTCTACCAAATGGTTATTCCATGAAATCAACGAGTTGAAAAATAAAAGTCTATCTCTTCATGGTAAGTTGGGGGAAATTGAAGCCAAAGTTGCGGGGCTTATTCAGCTTGAAGCGGAGAAGAATACCAATGTGAAGGATAACACTCAAAAGGATAGCACTGTTGATAATGATATTGAAAAAATGAAAGGAACCTTGAAAAAAATTGCTGATCAAAACTATAGAATTGCCAGACATAATTTTGTTATCATCAAAGCCATGTCCGAAAAACTGGAGAAAACCTAGAAGAGAGCTCTGATTATCGACCTTGATTAGGAGAAAGACCAGGATGAGGAAGCAGGGATCTCTAAACGAACCAGATCAAGCACGAAAAGAAAAGCTCTGACCTCCCCAAATATGACTCAGATCTTTATGGAGGGGGTCCAGGATATGGTGGACCTGGAAGAGGTTGCGGACGAGCTTCTGAAATCTATGGATTAGATGTGGTTGGGCCCAGCTTTGTCTGTTTGTTGGCCGTGTAATGGTTTTTTTGTGGCTTTTTGTGGTTGTCTGCTATTGCTGGTTTTTTTCTTTCTGGCAACCTTTTTATCTATCGGACCTATGTTTTGGTCTTAGCTTATAATGTTACTTTATGGCTTCAAGTCCTTGTAAAACCCGTTTATCCCCCTTTTATCAAAACAATATTTTCCTACGTCTCTAACCAAAATTTCTATAGAATAAAAATGGGACCAAAGTGTGAAACGCCCTTGTTTGTGGATTCCCCATTCCAACCCAAAATTCAACTGACGAAGAAGTATGAATCTTAGGCTTATTAAATATTCCCCATTACAATCTCAAGATTTGTAAGGATTTATATTAGCGAAATATTTTAAAGGTAAAAGTTGAGGAAAATAGAAAATACGAGGCGAGAAAATGTGTGCAATCATGTGGCATAATTTTTAATATTTCACTATTGCATAATTTTAGCCCCCTATTTTGTATAGCTAAATTTCAATCCCTAAATTAAAGCAACTCCATCATCATAGAAGAATATTCTAAATTTTTCTTAATGCTTAATTTAAAATCTTGCATGAGATATTATATTCTCTAAATATTTAAGTTGTAAATGAAAATAGGAAACCATATGGAACCATGGCCTAAGAGATCACTCATTTACTTCAAAACCTCATATTTTTAGCTCAAAAATATAATTTTGATGAATTATAGATTGTAATTTTCATGAGTTTTAGATTTTTATGATAATGATAAATTAGAGTAAGTTGTAAGTTACAAGGTAATAGCTTGTGCCTTTAGAAAAACCTAGTTTCCCATCAATTAAATAAATTTTTTATAAATAATTTATAGCTTCACAATACTTTTGTCAAAATGAAAGGAAATTGATATATACTCTATTAGTTGACCTATCACAACTTTGAATATAAGAAAAATTCTTAATAATGAAAAATAAAATATAATTCTTCATCATGATATAAAATACTTCTTCTTAATTAGTTTATGCTTATATTTCTTTTTACATTCTTCTTATTAATAGAAATAAAATTATTTATCAAGAACTAGGGCACCATAATAAGTGAATATATTCTTGTGATTTAGATTTACACCCTCTATAAGTGCTTGGCTTGGAAATCTAGTAATCTAGAGCAGCTTGAGGATGTTCCAGAGTAGAGAGGTGATAGAACTGAGAAAAACCAAAAATCTATTTTTTTGGTATTTTCCAACTTCTATTAAATCATAGTTTTGGAGATCTTTGGAGTGCAATTTGGGATCAAAACTATCATCCATCCCTTAAATTAAATATAATAAGCATTGGATTCAAGAAACTAAAATTAGATTTTTTGGAGACCTTTCCAATGGTGTAAGCAAGTTTGAATTTTGAGCACCGAGTAGAAATGAAACTTACATCCAAGGGTACCTAATCTCGTAGTTTTTTGAAAATGTATAGTATTATTATTTATTTTACTCAACAAAAAATTTTAGTTTGAATTTTTGGGATTCTTGATACTATATGTATTCTAGATAATTTTATAAAACTCATGTTTGGATAAGATAATAGGAATTTTTGGATGTGCAAAAAATCTCTCTTACAAGTTATACTATTGTTGATTTATTTCATAACAATACTTGAAGGTTTCTACTTATTTTGCATTTTAATTTGTATCCTCTACTAAATTTAGATCATTGGTATCAAATCGTTCATGCTCCTCTATGTCACATTGCACACAATCTAGTTATTGAAGGTTGGGATTGGAGACACATAACCCATTAGCTTACCTCCCTTTGAGGTGCAACTAGCCAAAGATGTTGGATCAAAATATAGACCTTGTCAAAGACATGATGGAAGAAGCCCTAAACAAACATAGGAAAGAAATGATGAGAAAATTCTCTCAAATTCTTCTAGATACCTAGAAATTAAACATAGTAGGAGAACCATTTGGTAGCCTCACTCCATTCAAAGTGTGGGTAAATTTTGATATCCCAAATTTTGAAGGTAAAATTGATACAAACATTATGGATGAATGGTTAACAAAGATGGATAGATATTTCTCTATAAATACCATTTTCCAATACTGAGAATATAATATTATCTCTCCCCAAATTTGAAGCTCATGTGAAGCAATCATGTGAAGTCAAACTTATGTCAAAAATGAATGGTTCTATAATAGATGAAGGGGAAGAACCTACATGGGGGAATTTTGAGGAATACATCATAACAGAATATTTACCTAAAGACACATATGAGGAAAAATATATGGAGTGACAACTACTTTCACAAAATAAAGACCAAATAGTATAGGATTACACCAATAAGTTTCATGATTAATCAGTAAAGCTTGGCATCCTAGATTTGGAGAAGCATCGAGTGTTGAAATACTATAGTGGACTGCATAGTTATATTTAAATAGAGATTCCTTTCTAAATATTGAAACACTAAGTACTTCTTATAAATATTCAATGAAAATTGAGGAGAAAATAAAAAACAAAGGGAAGAAAGATTACTTTACAAATAATAGATCCAAGGGTAAATGTAGAAAAAAAATCTCAAGGAAGCAAGCTACCCCTAGTATGTCCTCCTCTCAATCACCAATGTGGAACATGGGAATGAAAAATAAAAATAATGATTCAATTATGTGGTGCGATATTCATAAAAGTTCTTAGCATAATATGAAGGATTGCATGACTACAATAACATTGATGAAAAATATATATGAAATATAGAAAAAGGTTTACATGTTGCCCTAAGATCCCTTTGAACAAAAATGTGATGAAAAAAATATTGAAGAAGATTCATAGTCCTATTAAAAAGATGCAGGACACCTAAGAGGGGGGGTGAATTAGTTCTCACTAATTTAAAATTAAAAACTTCAACACATATCAATTTTGTAACCACATTATCTATTATTAAGTATGAGAAGGAAACATAGATAACAAAATGTAATTTAACACATTAGACACCAGATTTTTATGTGGAAAACCTAAGAAGGGAAAAACCACAATGACGATTAACTCATAGTATAAAGTAGTTCCAAACTAAAAATAAAAAGGCTCATTGCCCTAAAAAGACTCACTATCCAAATACAAAGGCTTACTGCTTACAAAAGAGGCTCACTACCTACAAAAGGATTAACAAAACAAAATTGGGCTTTACGGCCAAAATGAACTAAGAATAGGGAACCTAACCAATGTTGATGCTATTTCAGTGATGCTCAAAATACTAACTCAACATACTTCATCTTTTCACTTGCTATGCTATTCTTCTACCTCTATCTCACTATGTCTCTATCTCAAAAAATTCCCATAATATTCATTTTAATAGCTGATATTTCCTACAAGCATAAATTAGGTCAACCTAATTAGATGCACTTCATATTTACCAAAATTACTTTCTGTCAGCTCCATGTATTCACAAAATATTTCAAGAAGATAATTCAAATTTCCAGCACACTACATTATGTCAGCAAGGACCTAAAATAGATCGCACATAGATCCACATAGCAAATTTCATCGAAACACAATTATCCCAAGAAGTTGGCGAGAATGAGCTTCAATGCAAAATATCAATAAAGATTTTGTCTGAGGCACCGAATACATGAGATCTTGAATGTACATGCTCATCGCCAAACTACAAACCACCAAAACCACACAAGCAACAGTAATCACTGGAAAACAAATGCGGACCAAAATACTAGAGGATATAAGCAAAATACCGGTTCAGATACCGAACCAAAATAATAGATTAAGTTCTATCTTAAACTTGCAGGAATGACATGGTGACATCAATGACAATACAAAACTATAGAGATAGTCAATATTCTTCATTTTTCCAACAATCTCCCCCTTTTTCATTAATGGCAACATGTAAAAATTTCTTCTTCAAAACTCTCTCCCCCTTTGACATCAATGGCAAAGGGCGGCCAAAAAAAAGAATATAAACAAAACATGGTGACATCAAAAGATTCAAAAACTTCCAACCATTCAAACATCAAATCAATTAACTTCTTTTCTTTCCTCTTCTTCTTCTTTTTAGTAAAAACAATAGAAAACTCAAGATTCAAGTAAAGATAACATTCTTCAACTAAAACACTTTCTTGTACCTTTCTTCA
>VDFB02153703.1:0-12435 GCA_007258455.2 Sequoia sempervirens
ATCCATGGTAGGTTATCATTGGCCCTTTCATCTGTTTGCATGATGATTGAACTGTTCTATGTTGATTGATGGTCATTTCTAGGTCGGCCCATACTTGGTCACGATTGTGTTTCATCGAATTGGGGTTTGACCCATCTTTCTGCGAAACCTCATCACCTGTGCCATATGTGCTTGTATTTATCCATTAGATGATGGGTGCATCCATTTGGATGGTGTTCTGGTTAGATTATTTTCCTCTAAGTACGTAATTTGTTGTATTGTGCGAGGTTAGGGTTTTCTCGGTGCTCGGCCCGTATTAATGAATTTGTTTTGTCTATCTTCAGACTCTCAGATAAACCCGCTCCTCGCCTCGGGTGAAGACTGAGTACCTTGGATTAACCTTTCGCAGTTGGTATTCTAGACCCCGAGCTTCCACTATTTTCCATGGCGGAAGTCTGGTCATCAAATTAGGGCATCACAGTTTCGCCGTGGGATTTAAACATTTTGAGGTCTTTTGATGTCTAAATTCATTTACATTTTGAATCTTGTTGGTTAGCATCAATTTTAGGACTATTCAAATCCAAATAGAAAGATTGCATGATTGTTTGGTCGTTGGTTCGCGTATCATCATTTATCAGGTTTTTGAGGTTCTCGCAGAATTCCTTTGCACTCGAATTTTCCCGGTTTTGGCTGATTCCGCGGGGCATAACGATTTCCAGAGTTCCTCGAACTGTCCGCAAAAATTCCCCCCATTCGGACTTTTCCGGTTTTCCTGTTTGATTGCACTTCTTCCGATTTTCTAAGGGTAGGATTAACGGAGTAAAAGTTAAATGCTAATTTATTGTTGCCAATGAATGAATTTCATGATTATCTTATGATATTTTGCCCGTACTAACGATTTGATGTCTTGGTAATAGGAATCCGTCTGGGTCGGATTTCTCCGAAATTCCGCCCCGATGGGATTTTCCCGGTTTACGGTGTTTTCTCGGATTGTTTTATTTTTCTGGATTTTCGGAGATCGATAGTTTGTGATGGGTTTTAATTGCTTTATATGATTTTATGTTAACCTTTGGATTGGAATATGTATAATAATTGAATACTAATGATGCCCTTTGTGAATGTAGGCTGAATCAAGCAAGGCTGCAGCAGGAAAGACTAAGGGTGACACGGAGGGGTAATCCATCTCAGAGGCAAAAAGACTAAGGTTGGACATCAAGAGCCAGCTGCCAGAAAGCAAGATATCGTCCGTGTGGTCTGAGGTGTCTGACACCAATGTAGGGGCCTGGAGATACGAGGAGTTCAAACAGAGGACAGCTGAGAAGAATCTGTCTGTGCTAAGGAATGGCATGATGAAGTCTGGGCTAGTGCATGTGGCAGGGTTTCCTCCAGCGATCCAGTGCTATGAGCTTATATTGGAATGTGCCAGGCAATATGATTTTGATACACAAAGGGTTATCAGTACCGAGGGAAGGGTCCTGGCTAATTTCAGTCCTGTCTCCATTGCCCAAGCCTTCGACATGCCTGATCTACCCTCAGTGTGTGCTCTAAACATGGACTTGGCCAGGACATACTATGAGAATGAGCCAATTAAGGCTCAACAGATGATCAACTCTTGGTTGGAGAAGCCAAAGTCACACTATTCCAAACTCCCCAAACAGCTGCATAGAGTCAAATTCAGGTCTGACATTTATGATGCTATAACATTTTTGAGCAGAGTAGTTGGTTTGAAGACTGCCGGAGTGCTAGAGAGTTGGATGGTCCATGTGATCACCAAGATTGAGCAAGGAACCAACTATCACTGGGCAGGGCTTATTAGTTCTGAAATTGACAAACAGTTAAGGAACGTCCTGGAAACCAAGAGGTTCACCATGTCCTCTTATGTCATGTATGTACTAGCCAGATTCTACCCATACAGGGGTTTGAATCCATGAGGGACATTCAGATAGGACATTGTCTATGAGGTTTACCCGAAGTTGCATCTAGGACACAAAGACTACCGGAGAGCCAATGATGCATTCACAATGCATATCACCAGGATGCTCCAGAATGCCGAGCATATGAGATTGTCAGATGGAGCCAAAGGGCTGATAAAGAATTATGGGGCCTGGTTCATTCAATTTCCCACCTTCACCTACCTTAGAATTGATGGGCGCCCGGTCGCTCCATATAGGTTACCTCGGTATCCTACTGATCACATTGTTTTGTTAGAGATTGTGAGGCAGATTTGTGAGTTTGATGCCATTGTAAAGAAAGAAAAGCATAAGATAGGCTTCGGTGGAGATTTCCCTCTTGGAATTGGTGTAGCAGAAGTGTGTCCTTCCATCCAATCAGCACATACTGCAGGAGAAGAATTGGCAGCATATGGTTTCTCCTTCCACTCTAAAAGGATGAACTTCGACATCACAGGAGAGGCACAGAAGAAAGCCACTAGGGAGTACCAGCATAAAGATGACCTAGAAGACTATTGGGCTAACATTAAGGATGACCTTGAAGCAAGAAAGAAGAGGTATTCTAGGCTCCCTGTGGAGGCGATCAGACAATACAATGTTAAGTTGATCCCGGACCAACTGGAGGATGATGGAAACCTGGTGCAGGATCATGCCTATGAAGCTGTGAAGGACAGGTCCATCGGGGAAATCAATTGGAATGAGGATGAGGTTACAGAGTTGGAAGACCTAATGGTCCCCATTATGAAATTCACATCTTCTTGGTTAAAGCATAAGGTCTGGGAACTAGAAAGTGAGAAGGTGACCTATACCTTCAATTTGATGGGAGATCTTAACCCCATATCCACTTCAGAGGAATCCGGGGAAGATGACCCCAAAGGGAAAACCATAAAGAGCTCTCCTTTCAAGATAAAGATTAGAGGCCCCAAGGAAAGTGAGCCCGAACCAAAGAGGAAGCCAAAAGGAAAGAAGAGAAGTTGGACTTTGAAGATTGGTAAGTCCTCTGATGAGGAATATTTGGAAAAAGCAGAAGAGGAAGATGTTCCTCCACCACCGAAGAAGACAAGAACAACCAAGACTTCAAAGAGGAAGGGTCAAGTTGCCTCAAAGGATGAGCCTCCTATTGTGGATGTAGAGAGTTCAGGAGGGGAAAAGACCAAGGTTTATATGAGAAGATCAAGGACTCCATCTCCTAAGGAGCCAATGCAAAGGAAGGACCTTTCCTCGGAGATCACAAATGTGAAGCCACCTAGGGCACTTCTCATCCACCAAGTGCACCTAAGCCGGAGGGTGGGGGAGGTAGGAAACTGGCCGGAGAGAAGTGAACCATTCAGGGACACTCTTTGGTGAGGTAGGCTGAGGCTCGGCCGGGAGGAAGGAGAAGGCATGCTACTCCCTTGAGTGGGTGAGGATTCTCCCGGGAAAGTGATAGAGTCACCGGATGGCACGAAAAGGAGGAGGAATATTCGATTAAAGGCACTCCATCATAGAGTGCGGCAAGAGGATGTGAGCACAGGTTAGGTAACAAGGTAGGCAGCTCTAGGGAAGGAAGATGAAATAAGTGTAAGAAAAACAAAGAATAGAAATCGGGTGAACCTGACCCCGGTTGGCAGGAGATTACAGGAAGAGGCGGTGGTAGTTGAAACCTCCCGCTGGATTGGGATGAAATGATGTCTAAAAATTAACAAAGGGAAGAAAAAGGCAATAAAGGTGGTCTCAAAGGTGGGAGAGATGAAACAAACGGTCATCACATTGCCACCCTTGAGGACAAAACTAGAGAATCAGCAGTTGGGATTACAATGACCTGAGGAGTGACAACAACGGACCAGCATCCATGGAGTAGGACATAGAGGAATATGAAGGGTCCAGTGCTATGATTATTGGGAGATTGAGAAAGGAGACCCAGACCAAGCATGAGTTGAAGAAGGAGAATGAAAGACTTAGGAAATGCTTGGAGGAAGTGATGAAACCCCGTCAGTCTCTCCATCCTTCTTCTTCTGCTACTCCCGACTTTCTACCCAAGGAAACTATCTTTGGAATTGAGAAAATGAAAGCTTCAGCTCAAACCGCAGTGGATTGGCTGAAGAATGTGCAAATAAAGGGAGATGATACAATTAAGGAAATCCTGTCGGTTCGGAAAGATGCAGTCAGAGCTAAAGAACTGCTAGAATATGTGTTGTCCCAAGATAAGGAAGACATTGACCTCTTACTGCAGAAATCCAAGATTATCATGGGACATGGTAGGGATCAACTGGTTGCAGATGGAATTCTTCCTTCTTCTAGGTTAGATGAACCTTGGGAATGGTTCGAGGCTCTGCAGATGCCGCGGAAGGCCATGAAGAAGATTCAGAAACGGAAGAAACAAATAGATGGTGATCTTACTGCAATGTATGATGAATGCATTGCATTCTTTGAGGTAATGACTGGAAGGAGGAAGATTGCCCCAAAATATCTGAGTCTAGAACAACTAAGAGAGTGGTGGCATGAAGTTTATGCCCTATATTCTGAGAGTATTATAACCGGTCACTAGTTAGAGGATGCAGCCACCTACTTGGTGGTAATGGATAAGTACCAGGCCAACAAGGAGGATTGGGATAAGACTGTTAAACAGTCAAAGGAGGAGATTAGCTCCATTGAGTGTCAGCTTAGGATTTTTCCTTTGCCACCTGTCACCGAATTGGATAGAACATTCTTGAGGATGCAAGGATCATCGGCTCAGAATAAGGATAAGGGAAGTGGCAGTTAATGCCTATTTTGAGATTTGTGCTTCCCTATTATCATAGGGCATGCATTGGACCGGACTACATTGGGGATTTTGTCAAGGCCAACCTTGATTATATATGGCATTTAATGTGTGCCTTATTTTGATTTCTAAGGCCGACTTGTTTTGGCAGTTATTCTTATTTTGTAAATGTTTGGCTGGGCCGACATATCTTGAGATTTTCTATAAAAGGCATTCCTGCCTCATTGTAAAGGGTTAGATATTAGACATTAGAAAAGAGATAATAGAATCAAGCTAGAGAATTTTATGAATTTCTTGAAGCACGTATTGTAAACAGAACAGTGGAATTGTTGCAACAGTTTGATGATCTAATACAATTGAGGACATTGTGGTTTTCCTGGTGAAATCTCTTGTGTTGGTTCATCTCGCATGGTTTTATTTTTCTATCTTTTAAATTGCTTAAAGATTTAGGGTTTAGTGTTCAAAAGTAAGTTAGTTTTAGTGGGGTGAATGATGTTTCTGATTTCATATTTGGAATGTTTGTAGCAATCTCTGATCTATACTCCTAGTAACTATCTGATTGTAGTAGGCTGGTAAAGTCAACCTGGACCATATATTCATATGTGTTTAAGTTTGATTGTGGATGAATGTCTGATTTGAAAATCTATATACCTTAGAAGATTGCACCGTTCTTGTGATATTGGATTGTGGGTTAAGCAGGAATTGGTTATTTGAGATTGGTCCATTCCAGATATCTATCATTTGCGTTGTTCATTCTAGGAATAGTCTAGATTTCATCATATCTTTGCACCCCTATCTTTTGCTATTTCTTCATCATTTGGTTAGATTTAGGATTAGAGATCATTATATTGCAAAATCTGATAAATTGAGAGATACAGTTTGCTTGTAGTAAGGTCCCGTTGTGATTACCAACATTTTCACATATTATCTGAGTTGTTTATGCATTGTCATGACCTGACACCCGAGAGACCTTGGGGTGATTTTCAGTAATTTATTGTTGAGGATTACCTTTCAAGAGAGATAGAATATTGCATTCTGTCCAAGTTGTTGTTGTGCAGAAAACACCATCAACAAAACCTTCCATTGAAACTTATACCCAACTCATGTCACCGTCCATGTCATCCTTTTCATCCATTGAAAAGGGAAACCAAAATGTCTTCCATGTTGAACCGCTAGCTATCCATCCTATTTAATTGGAACACCAAAAGTCACTCTGTAAGGAATACAATACTCAACGCAAAATTCTATTTCACAAAATGGTAGTCGTAGTCTTCTAGTTCCACCCATTTTCACCTCATCCATCCCATGTTTATCCATCTCATCCATTTCATGTTTTTCCACCTTCATAGCACCTATAGAAAGTCAACCATATCACACACTTGACCTCATTGATCGAAAGCATGGCATCATAGATCCCCCTTTTATGTGAAGATCAAAATACTCCCTCATGATCCCAGTTCATCTCATCATTCCATTCCATGTCATGATGCCATACCATCTCATGATTGAAGTATGTCAACTCCATACCATAATCATAGTGTATAAATTCATTAAAAAAATCTTTCCATCCATTCAACGAGTGAAGACCCCGAAGGTATAAGCATTTCCCTCACATCTCATGATAATCCTAAACTTTCACAAGATCCCATTCATGAACCACAAAGATATAAGCTTGGTTCATCCACCTTTATAAAAGCTGGTTTTCTCGTACAATACCACATGCCTTCATGAGTTCCATTTACTTGCACACCCTAATATTAAAACACATCTAAATTATTATGGCCTTAGCTACATACCTCCTTCTTAAGATGTTGGTAGCTATTTCAAACACAAGAGGCCTCCCTTTAGATCAATACATCCACCTCCTCCATCATCTTTGCCATCTATTGTTGGACAGTATCCACAAATTGTTCCATCCATCGTGGACCCATATGTTCCTAATGCATATCCTTAAGTTCCCTTTCAATAAAAACAAAGGCACATACTCTTGAATTCATTCCAACACCTTCCACTTCAAAATCCTCTCATTTCATAAAATCCCTCTATGGCCTATCCAAGCAATTGGGATACCAAACAAGAAATGCATAAATCGAAGAATCCACAAAAACCTAAATATCATCATGTCTCACTAAAAAGACATGCCAAAAGAAAGAAAAATATGGTCCAAAATCAAAAGCAAAACACTTCCAAGAAAATGGAAGGTGCCAATTAAGAAAAAATTAAAAGGCTATAAAGAAAGATGAAAAGTGAAAACAATGTGGGTTCCAAAGAAAGCAAAAAAATCCATGCATTCAAATAAAAACTAAAAATTGGTATCCCAACTTGCTAATCCAAAAGACTCCATTATTCCATCGTCATCCATTCCTCCATTATTCATCCTCCAAATCTATTTTTGGTCCTTATATGCCCAAGTTTATTATCCCAACCCACTCTCAATCCTTCAAGGTGTGTGCCAATGTTGTTTTTTTCCACATTCCCTCAAGATGACTCCATTCCATACTTCCATCCAACCTTCATCCTCATTCCATAGCTTTAATCCAATCCTTTGCATGAATCCTTAACCCCCTTCTATCTACCCCTATCCATTCCATTATCTTTACCCATTTTCCTACCAACGTCTTTAAGTGAGAACATGTTAGCCATGGTCTATAAGAAACATTTAGTCAATGGGGTACTATCTTCCACAAAGAGACACTTGAGTCCTCCATTCATATCCATACACCTTCATCAGCTTCCATTTCCATGGCCATTCATATCCACTAGCTTTCACATCCATCCACGTACCCTTTCTTGTACACTTCAAGGCAAGACTTTTCCATTCGTACAATACATTATTAATTATCCTATTTTCACTTAGCCATCATATTCCTTCATTTATATTCCATGCTATCCACTTTATCCATCCACCTTCCTTTGATCTTGCATAAAGTATTGGGGAAAAATAGCAAGAACAAGAATGATCTAATGCATTCTTTATACCATGAGTTTCTTCCATCCTCCATATCACTTGCCGTCCATGTCATGTTTCCTTTCATGTCCATTTATCTTCCATATCCATGTCATGTTGTTATAACTTGTCATACCTCTTACCATGGGGGCATGTTATTACTTTGATATGCCATCTTTGGAGTCCTCCATAGGTCCTCTATTGCTCCTTTGTATAAGAGCAAACATTTTGGGTTCCCTTGTCATTGGTTCCCTCCACCCATAGCATTCCATATCTTGATCCATCTATCTTCATCCTCCATATAGGGTGTATCCTTACATGTCCTATCATTAACCCATATCATTGATCCTTATCCATCCACATCTCCTTTGGTTTTCAGCTTGACTAAGGAATAAGATCTTGTTTATCATTATCATTTAAATTATTATTTATCATTGTGTTATCATTGTCATGAGCAACACATTTAAACAAACCATAAACTCTTTAACATACTAAAACATTGGGCTTTATTGAGTCACAACCCATTGTGTTTTCCATCCTACAACTATTTTGTGCATTGGTCCTTATCATATGCATTAGCATTTGCATTTTTTCACTATCATGATCTTGCATATTTATCATTTTCATATTGCATGCATGACATCTTGTGCTTTATCTTAACTCTTGTCTCTTGTCTCCATCAATATCATTATCTTTTTGTATCTTTTCTTTTCTTGTCACATTCTGAGGAAGCTTGAGGATCTCTACACCTTGTTGTGTATGAAGGAGAGTGAGGAATGGGGCATGAGTCTTTCTTATGTGTGTGTATTGAGTCAGTCTGCCCTATGATGATTACAAAAAAAATCATAACCGATAACAAAGGGGGATTGTTCCAGTCTATGATGAAACAAATGATCACTTCATAGCCTTTCCATTCCATTCATTTCCATATCCAGCCTTCCATATCCTTTCCTCCCATATCAAATACATTTCATAAGCCATTTATATGCTTTCCTTGCATCACATCAATGCGTTGCATTCCTTTCTTCTTTGGATCCACCTAGATCATTCATATTTCTAAATCTTGCATATCATTTTCTATCTACAACTCAAAAATGATGAATTGATAGAATTTCCATTCCATTCATTTGCATATCTAGCCTTTCATATCTTTTCCTCCCATATTGAATACTTTTCATAAGCCATTTATATGCTTTTCTTGCATCTAATCATTGTGTCACATTCCTTTCTTCGTTGCACCCACATAGGTCATTCATATTTCTAAATCACATATCATTATCTATCTACAACTCAAACATACCTTCATCTATCATAACAAGATTCACACCATACCATACAAAGAACAATATGAAGGAAATATCAAGGTTATGCAATCAAAGACTAAGGGCAACAACCATATCAAGAGTCCATGTTCAATGTGAGTTTGTTTCATTTCATGCATGCATTATCTTCTAGCTCTTAGACACAATTGATGTTTACAGATCTCAAGTGTTAACATGTTCATATAGAAGTCTGAAATATGTATCTTCTTGCTTGAAAAGTGTTACGAAAATGTTCTTAGTTATTGTGACTAACAAACATATGAGTTATAATGTTGTGTTCTACTTGTATACTTGAAACAAACTGCATTATGACGGCATACTTCCTAGGTGTTTTTTGGCTTGTGAAGGATTGGGGTTCGGTCCTTGGCCTTATTTTTGGGTTTGTTGAGTCTAATAAGGTCTTGTAAGACCATGAAATACCATGTAGGATCTTTTTACATGTTTTTGTTTTTAATTCTAGGTTTGAAGTCTTAAAAAAAGGCATATTTTGTAATTTTGATGCAAATGACATTAGGTTTTGAGGAAAAGAGGAATATATTCAAATTGTAACTATTATTCATGTTAATTCAATTTTAATGAATTATAAGGTATGCTCCAAGAATTTTTAGAAGGAGGTTTCATGAAAATACCATGTTTTTATGACATTTTATGATAGTTTTTGACAAAAATCAGTGAGAAATCAGTCTTGTATGGCTTTGTACGTAATAGTACCAGGGTTTTGAGTGGATGGAGGTTAGATGTGTGTTTGAAGAGTCTAATGAAATTGGTTTTGCATGATTTCATTATGTTTTGGGTGATAAAAAAAAAACAATGTCAATAGCCCTGTCACAGAGCTAGGGTTTCTAGCAAGGTTTAAAAATTCATAAATTTTGTTTGAAATGATAAAAATCAATGAAATTTGGTGAAACCCTTCTTCTAATTGTTGTTTAGGTGTCTACCAAGGAAAATTTCATAAATCAATTATATGTGTGAGTTATGCTAACCTATGTGTTCACTATCATAAAGATCGTCAAAACCCTAGGTTTCTTGAGGGTTTATTGAAAAATAAAATTATTTGAATTCACCATAGCAAAGTAGGGTTGGAGACCTTCAGTAGAGTTTATAGAATCAGAAAACACACTTGTATTTGCATTTTTTTATCCTCTACATCAATCAACCTTTGAAACCATATTCTAGTTTTTCTCCTATCACCCTTCTCTTGTTATCTACATTTCCCCCAAGAAAACTACTTTTTACATCTACTAACGCTCACATGGTTTACAACAATGATACAACCTGTATAATTTTTCAAATGACTAATGATTATCTTGAAAACTACTCATGCAAAGCTAGAGAGACAACCTTTAAAATGAATTGAATGGAATTAAAAATTAAAACCAAACCCCACATGGTCATCCAAGAAGAGATATCAATGATGTAGATTGAACATGTTAAGAAAAGACACAAAAATGATTGTCATAAATTGGGGAAAGTGAAAATTTCTGGCCAAGGAAAAGATAATCCAAATAGAATAAATAAATATTAAGCAACCAACTATTAAAGAGAAATTACAACAAACAAGGAGTGAATCTAAGATAAAATAGCTTCCATAGATAGGGTAAAATCAGCTGATTTAGGTATTGAAAACAATAATCCTAATTAGATCCCTATCGAGAAGCACAATGAAATTACAAATATCTGAAAATCATAATAAACACAAATACAGAACCGATCTTACGTGCTAATTGATTTATCTCCATTGCTTTTCTCCACCTGCATGAGAATGCGAGATTTTGAAGGGTTAACAATGGAGGAATGTTGAGTGCTCATTCCTGCAGCATAACGACTTGACAATGACAATGACAAATAGAAAGAATGATAGATAAAGACAAAAGACTAATTTTGACAGAGTTTGGGTGCTAGACGAATCAACCTCCTAAATGGATTATGAGAGGCCATATTTATAGAGCCATGACGTTGATGAAGATAAGATTTGAAAAAAGATTCGACAAAAGTTTGATTTTTGACAAAGAGGAAATACAGCGGATAAAAGATAAGATTTAAAAAAAGATGGAAAAGATTTCATTTCACTGTTTTGAAATAAATCTCAAAAAAGGTAAGAAAAGGATAATTGATGAATTATCTAATTAATAAATTAATTAGATGCAAGTTGATTTTGGAAAAGCGAAGATCCTTTAAAGTTTTAGGTAAATAAATTTTAGTTTATTTAATTGCTGTAATTTATGATTTCATTAATTAAATATTGTAATTATTTAATTAACATTGAAAGAATGAAGAGAAATGATTTAATTAATTAATAATATAAATTATTTAATTAACATTAGCAAAATTGATGGATTATGAATATGAATTTAATTAAATAAATAAAATTTATTTAATTAAATAAATGATGTTTAATTAAATAAATGATGACATGGGTACCTAGGGCAAAACATGCTACAAGATGCCTAAATGATGAAATGTCGAGACAGGTGTTGCAAGAGGACAATTTTGGGTGTCTACATTTTGCCCCTCTTTGAGATGATGTTCGAGATGATGTGATTTGTCTCTAGTAACATCATTTCAAAGAAACTAAGGTATGGATAGAGGAAAAAGGATACTGATATCAGAATATGATGATGCCCCCTTGAGAGGATAGGCGGGTTGGACAAACATGGGTAGGCTCTCGAAATGAAAGGGATGGGTCAAGAACTAAAGATGAAGGAATGGATGATACGTTATGCTGCAATGAAAGATGAGCAACCATGATGTTTGATATAGCACTAGACGTTATGCACCAAGGTATAAGGACCAAGGTGACGATGTGTCTCATGCCCCAGCGTAATACAACCTTGTCTAGACGTATGAGGAAAGAGACTTAGAGCATTAAAGTCCTAATGCACAAAAGGTATTATGTGACCTTAGATGCAAGGATAATGCAAAAAGATATTCCAACACACACAAGATATGAATATTAGCTGGAATGATATGGATTTGATACAAATGCAAGATAAAATGATAACACACACAAGCAAGCAAGCAAGCATGCACAAATGATACAAAAAAAAACAAGGTATTGCCCCTGTCAAGTTGTAAACCGTTGATTGATTGACTGATTGATTGATGATGGTGACTAATGATGATAGTGTTGTCATTGTGGGGAAAGACATATCCCTAGATCAACACAAGGATGACTGACAATTGATAGATTGACTTTGATTGATTGGGTTTACAACAAGATTAGGATTAAGACCAAAGGATGTGATTGGATAATTTGAAAAGATTGATTAACTTGATTGGTATGGATTAAGGATTGACTTGCATTTGAATTATTGCTTGAATTTTTGTTGGCTATTTGATTTTTTTGTATTTTTGGGGATATTTTGATTTTTTTGTATTTTGAAATGTTTTGATTTTTTTTGGACTTTTGGAATGTTTTGATTTTTTTGGACTTTTGGAATGTTTTGATTTTTTTTGAATTTTGACATGTTTTGATTGTTTTGGACTTTTGACATGTTT
>VDFB02153704.1:0-19177 GCA_007258455.2 Sequoia sempervirens
GTTGAATCCCTTAAGAGTCTGAATTGTAGTTGTTGTCATCGAATAGTGCACCCTTATTGAGATGAAAAACTTAGTTTACTAGTGAAACATTAGAAATTTCTCTTCTAATCCTATGGGATCATGTTGGGCCCCTCTACAATAACCTCACTCGATTTTTTCTTTTTCTGAGGCATTTTGCTGTGGTGGGGAATTTTCAGTTAGGGAAAATGTTGTCAAATGCAAGTAGTTGAATGTTGCAAAGTGGTGCAATTTTCATTCTGCAACTCATGTGACTAAACAAACTATCTCAACACATTCAATTGCGTACTTTTATGCTATCAATGGTCCTCTTTTGCACCCAAGCACTATGAATCGCTTGGTGCTACATTCAACCATTAGAATCCCTTAAGAGTCCAAAGTACAAAATGACTATAAACTTCAGCATATTATTATTCGAATATCGTGACGCCTAGAAACTTCTTGTCTAATCCTATGGGATTGCATCAAGCCCCTCTATAATACCTCTCTTATTTTTCGCTATCTTAGGGGTGTTTTTCTATGCTGGAAATTTTTCACTTAGGGAAAAATGTTGTCAAATCTAAGTAGTTTAAAATTGTAAAGTGGTGCAACCTTTGTTCTACAACTTATGTGACCAAATGAATTGTTCTAACACATCCAAGTTGGTACATTTATGCTAAGCATAGTCCTCTTTCATACCCAAAGATGATGAGTCACTCCAAACTACATTCAACCAGTAGAATTCTTTATGACTTCAAAATACAAAATGGCTGCAATCTTCAACATGTTGTTACTTGGATATTGTGATGCTTAGAAACTTCTTGTCTAAGCCTATGATATCGTAGTGTGTGCCTCTACAATACCCTCTTTCTATTTTTTCTATTTTCAAGGTTTTTTCCCATGGTGGAAAATTTTCATTTGGGGAAAAAGTTATCAAATGCAAGTAGTTGAAAGTTGCAAAGTGGTGCAGCTTTGGCTCTACAACTCCTGTGACCAAAAAAATTGTTTCGACATGTCCGAGTGGGTATATTTATTCTAGAATGCTCTATTTTGCACTCAAACATGTATAATCATTTTGAGCTACATCTAATTTGAGTTACTACCGCTAACCCCAAAGGAACTAATAACAACGGAACAAATTTTTTAAAAGAACATTTAAACATACTTAAGTATTATAACATAACAATGTATTATGAGGCACAACTAGTTCCAATGGGGTACACGAAGTGACATGACTACACTAACCCATAACAACGATAATAAGATAACAATAATTAATCTATTACGTAAATCTATTCATTCCCATTTCATCATTTGAAATATCTATCAACTATATCCATATTAATAACATATGCACATATGACAATTCATGGAATTATAAAGATATAAATTGTTACATATTTCGATAGATACAACTCAACATGACCAACTATAACAAATGATCCTGAATAAATACATGGCTTGAATAAACATTACATCCCAATGATAGTAGAATACAATTGACTGGAAATACATCTCAATAACTACATATACAAATCACATCAAGGTCATCCCAACACCTGTGGGAGACAATACATCAATGATTACATTACATCCAAAGCATACTACATCCGCATGATCACTGATCATCAACATCTTCCAAAAGCCTGCAACAAAAGATACATCTGCAACAGAAAGGGAAACCCAACGGGGTGCGAAGCACGTTCCACCCAACCACCCCTGTGCTGAGAGTAGACAAGGAAGGGTCCCCGACCAAGCACGTCTAACAATAACACAAAACTAACTCCAGACAGACAACTTAACATCAAAGACCACTTAAAACTCAACAATGACAAATCCAAAGACACAACAACAAACCACTGATGCACATAACAACCAGCCATAATCACAACACCAATGAAACTCATGACATAATATCAAATACTACTTCCAACCATGACCAAAGACAAATCAATAAATCACTTCCAGAGGACTTCAGTAAATCAACACAAATAGAATGTTAGAGTAGAGTGTCATCGCATGGTTTCACATGGATTATCCTGACAACCTATCACAAGGTGCCGCCTCCATCTCTACATGGATTCTCCAGACAACCAAGTTAAGGTGCCGCTTCCATCTATGGTTCTCCTGACAGCCTATCTCAAGGCGCCGCTCCATAGGGTTACTCATAGAGTCATTAACCTTTCGTGAAGACAAGGCAATGACCTTGCCAACCACAGCCTTCTCAGTCCCCTTTAGTCTGTGATAGCACTAACAGGCGGACGAGGCTTCACAATTATCTTATTAGTGTTTAATCCCCACCCGTGGTTTATTACTTAAGTTATCACTGATTAATCTAACTCTATGTGGGTTACCCTGACAGCCCCTTTGTGCGCCGGCCCCCACTAGAGCCACTCTCTCTAAACACTCAATCCCAAAACCCAACACAAAAAAGTACTGCATCAGCAAGACATGATTGAACCAACACATGGATCCTCCGCGAGGCATAACCATCTCGCCATAACACATGGAACATAACCACAACGGCACAATCCATCAACAAGTAAATCATAACTATGGTCAACACATAGACCCACATCAAAATACGAGATCACAATTCATATTAGAAAACTCTGCCTCTGGAAGTCCTAACCACAACTTAGAATCCTATAACTTTAACTCTAGAGTTTTCTACATGACCTAAACCCAACTTAAAGAAAATCACAAATAAATTAATTGAATAATTTTGAGAGAAAGCAATTACATAAACAATACTATAAGATGGTAATTCTAATACACAATAAATTTCATCAAAAAATTAAATCAACAATACGAGAATATTCGATTCAAACTAAAACAATTCGTTTATTTTCAATTTTCCCCAATTAAACTATAATATTATATAATCTACACAAAAATTATCGTATTAAAATTCATAAACACAACATATGACTTCTCAATAAATATATATATAAATAAAACCGATAGACTAAAATCATCTTATAAAAGTTTGTTAATAAACTCATAATTAACCAATACGTTTAATTATAATTACACAACTTATCCCCAATTTTCTAATATATCTATAATATTACCATTTTAAGAATTACCCAAATGTCCATATATATAAAATAATCTTATAATAAAATTAATATAATCATATTTCAAAAATTATTTTATGAACAATTTCAAATTAAATCATATTCGAGAAAAATATAATAAAATAAACATCAAATTTAAACTCAAAATAAATAAATATATATATTATATTATATATATATATATATATTAAATAATATATAATAAATATATATTAAATAATATATATAATATATATATTAAAATATATATAAAACAAAAAAATATAAATATAAACCAAATTCCATTTAAAATTAAAACGTATTAAAAATATTAAAAATTGTAATAAAATAATAAATAAAAGGTAGCCATTACAGCCGCTGTCGACTGTGGTACACACAGTACCACAGCCGACAGGTTGTGGCAGCTGCGGTACGCAGCCTCATCAGGCTGTGCCCAGTAGCCTCGGCTGTTGTGCGCAGCCGATGGTGCTGCGTACTGCTAGCACCATGGACCGTGGGCGGTACGGCCGCCGCCAGCCGCCGGACCCCCCACATAAAATTTCATTTTTAAAAAAAAATTATTTAAACTTTATTTTAAATCAGAATTTTTTATTATTATTTTTTTTAAAAGCACAATTTCGGGTTTCAAAGAAAATAAAAATAAAATGAATATAAATATTTTATTTCATGCACAGAAACCGAGGTCCGATTTAACATACAGACAACTGTGTAAATATAAATATTTTATTTTATTTTTGCCCATAACCTAAACATTAAAAATATATATATATATATACTTATTTTATATTAAAACTTAATTCATAGGAAAATACAGAAGAGCAAATGAAAAGAATCATGAAATCAATTAAATATATTATGTTCAGTACCTTCTATATAAAATCTTCAATATTGATGACTTTTATGCTATTCTCATAAAAATGAAAATTCTAGAGGTACATAAAAATTATAAAATACATTTAAATAAACCAGTAGTATTGTCAACTAATATGCACACTTAATCCTGTTTAAATATATATATATAGAGATCCGATATAAATTTGGCATGAAGATTCAACAATAAAACGATTCTTATTTCAAATACAATAAATTTGCACAACTAAATTTATATTGAAGAAATTTTTAAAAAGAAGATTCTACTGAAGTTTCTACAGAAGATTCGAGGGTTTCATTCGAATAAATTTCAAACCACAGAATTTATTTCTATAATTTTTTCAATACATGCATCAACAGATATTATTCAAAGCACAATAAAATAATAAATAGCAAAGGAAGAACCTGGAGTCCTTCGTCTGAAGAAGAATCCCTTCTGCAACCTTTCGAATTCCTCCTGCAGTTCCTTCTCAATCGCCCCCCTGCAGCTCTCTTTTCGAATCTATCTATCTTCAATCAATTATTTTCTCCAAAGTTTTCCACTAAAATTTCTTTTCTTTTCTTTTTCTTTTATTTTTCCTCTTTCAGATCCCAGAACAACAGAGTAGAAGTTCTGTGTGTGAATAATCTTCTCTTGAAAAAAAATAATAAATCAAAAATAAAACTCAATAACGCTTTACTGCTTTCTTTTCTCAAAAATCCACCCTCCTATTGGTCCTTTTTCCAGTTTTTAAAAGCACACTTATCTACAATTTCAATTACAATAATTTATTTAATCAAGATATTATCTATACATGATTTGCTAATTTAATATTAATAAAAAGATATTATTTAATTATCTTCAACAATATTTATTTAATTTAATTATTATCCACAATATTAATTTAGAATAATTATTTACTCTTTTAATAAATTATATCACTTTTTAATTTACTATATATTTAAATTTAATATTCAACTAACACACAATTAAATCAAACAACTAAACAACTTTAATCCATTATCTTATAAAATAAGGTTAATTAAATAAACATGAACCATAAATCAAATGAATACCTCAACAATCAAACTACACAATCAACGAGAATGAAAACTTCAGTCATAACACGACTCACAACAGACGACGGACTTGGGACGGGGACGCTTCCAAACCTACTCCCTTTTTCAACATTTTTACCCGTTGGGTTAATTTATTGCTCGCCCTGTCCTGCCAAGCAGGTGGAATTGAGACTTAATCCTGCAATCCTGCATCCAAATAAACGTCAAGTAGCACATGTATATATAATCAACATCCTATCGTGAGAAGGAATTGCAGTGTAGTAGGGCACTCGTGAAACGAGTGATGCTACACTGTCCTCTCACCTAATCTATTCTAACAATTACAATATCAATAACAAACTAACATTTCTAACCAAATTAATCATAAGATAACATTATACTTAACTACTGCATCATAACTAATTACTAAACCATTGCATTATAAAATAATACTGAATTCAAATCACATGATCACCATAGGATTATCACATCGACATATAAAACATTAGAGAGAAGCATTGCATAATAAAATAATCCAAACCCTACATACAGAGTATCATAAATCATAATAATAATATCAATTGTAGTAATCAACTAAGCTACGCAACACACACACCAAATCGATGAATCAATCACCATCACAATTTAGTATCACACCAACATATAAAAGCAAACAATAGTAGTAAATAGTAGATGGGGGTATTACACAATTGACCTGCTTGAGGATGTTGTTATTCGGATACCTTGATGCTTAGAAACTTTTCATATGAGCCTATGGGATTGCATTAGGCCCCTTTATAACAACCTCTCTTGGTTTTCGCTATCTTAGAGATTTTTCCTTGAGGTGGTGAATTTTTATTTGCGGAAAAAGTTGTCAAATGCAAGTAATGCAAAGATGCAAAGTGGTGGAACTTTCGTTCTACAACTCATATGACCAAAAAATTATTTTGATGCATTCAGGTAGATACGTTTACACTAGGAATGGTTCTCTTTCACACACAAACATGTCAAATCACGCCAAGTTACATTCAACTAACACAATCCCTTTAGAATCCAAAGTACAAAATGGATACAATCTTCAACATGTTGTTACTCGGATACCATGACACTTAGAAACTTCTCATTTGAGCCTATGAAATCATGTTGGTCCCCTCTGCAATAACCTTTCTTTTGTTTTGTTATCTTAGAGGCGTTTTCCTATGGTGAAAAATTTTCACTTAGAGAAAACGTTGTCAAATGCAAGTAGTGCAAAGTTGCAAAGTGGTGAAATTTTTGTTCTGCAACTCGTGTGACCAAAAGAAATTTTTCAACGTGTTTAAGTGGGTATGTTTACACTAGGAATAGTCCTCTTTTACACCTAAACATGACAAATTTCTTCGAGCTACATTCAACCGACATAATCCCTTGAGATTCCAAAGTGCAAAATGGCTACAATCTTTAGCATACTTTTATTTAGCTACCATGATGCTTAGAAACTTCTCATTTGAGCCTATGGGATCATGTTAGGCCCCTCTACAATATCCTCTCTTGGTTTTTTCTATTTCAGAGGTGTTTTCCTGTGGTGGAGAATTTTTATTTGGGAAAAAAATATCAAATGCAAGTAGTGCAAAGTTGCAAAGTGGTGCAACTTTCATTCTACAACTCATGTGACCAAACAAACTATTTCAACATGTCCAAGTGGGTATGTTTACGCTATGAATGGTCCTAATTCACACCCAAATATGCTAAATCACTCCGAACTACATTCAACTGCCAGAATCCCTTATGAGTCCAAAGTGTAAAATGACTGCAATCTTCATCATGTTGTTACTCGGATATTGTGATGGTTAGAAACTTTTCAACTGAGCGTATGGGATCACGTTGGGCCCCTCTATAATAAAATTTCTCAGTTTTCACTATCTCATAGGTGTTTTCCCGTGGTGGTGAATTTTCACTTGAGGGAAAAGTTATCAAATACAAGTAGTGCAAAGTTGCAAAGTGTTGCAACTTTGGTTCTACAACTCATGTAAGCAAATGAACAATTTCAATGCATTTGAGTGGGTACATTTATGATATACATTGTCCTCTTTCACATCCAAACATGTTGAATCCCTTCATTCAATTGATAAAATCCCTTATGAGTCCAAAGTGCAAAATGAATGCAATCATTAGCATGTTGTTACTCGGATACCATGATACATAGAAACTTCTCGTCTAAGCCTATGAGATCATGTTATGCCCCTCTACAATAACCTTTCTTGATTTTCACTATTTTGGAGGCGTTTTCCCGTAGTGGTGAATTTTTACTTAGAAAAAAAGTTGTCATTTGCAAGTAGTGCAAAGTTGCAAAGTGGTGCAACTTTCGTTCTCCAACTTGTGTGACCAAAAAACTATTCTCAAATGTTTAGGTGGGTATTTTTATGGTAGAAATGGTCCTCTTTTTCACCCAAACATACCGAATTGCTCTGAGCTACATTCAATCGACAGAATCCCTTAAGAGTTTAAAGTGCAAAATGGTTGCAATCTTCAACATGTTGGTACTCAGATACCTTGATACTTAGAAAATTATCATCTAATCCCATGGGATCACATTGGGCCCCTTTACAATAACTTTTCTCAATTTTTTCTATCTCAAAGGTTTTCTACCATGGTGGTGACTTTTTGCTTGGGAAAAAGTTGTCAAATGCAACTAGTGAAAAGTTGCAAAGTGGTGCAACTTTTTTTCTACAACTCGTGTGACCAAATGAACTATTTTGACACATCTAGGTGGGTACATTTATGCTAGTCGCAATCCTCTTTCACATCCAAACATGTTGAATTTTTATAAGCTATGTTCAATTAGTTGAATCCCTTAAGAGTCTGAACTGCAGTTGTTGTCACTGAATAGTGCACCCTTGTTGAGATGCAAAACTTAGCCTACTAGTGAAACATTGGATCCGGATATTCAATATCCATGACGTATGGTTTTATGTGCTCTATAGTTATAAAACATGATGTTGCAGTAGTTATATGACCATGTTTCTTAATGATTTGTCATGTTATTTTATGCATAGAAAATGGAAAGAGGTATTTTAACTTATTTACATGATGAATATGGGAGAAATGTGATAACTACACATGAGTGATGCATATGGAAATCAAGCTTATATTGGTGTTCATACATATCTAATATCTTCAAATTTTCATTAAAACTAACCTATGCATTTATTTCCTTTAATGAGATGTCAAGTGTTGTGATATTAGTAGATGCAAATAAATTTTGTTGGTTGGATCAACAACTATCATGTGTTTTGATGCAAATTCATACAAGTTCATAAAGGTATATATATTCTCATGAGGTTTGAAACAACCACTTGTTCTATAGATGAAAATGCAATGATTGCTAAGCTTTAGAATTAGAACAATTAGTTGTTCGATGCCAACCTTAACCATTAATCAAAAGCAATACATTTTTCTATGATATTTTTTATGAGAAGGAGCTCTTACAGTTCATTTGAAACCTTTTGGTGTTAAAATCCTTGCCACTAGACAACAATAGAACTCAAGAAGCATGGAGCATACATGCAAATACATGAAGTATACACATGAACACATGAAGCATACATGTGAATACATGCAATATACATAAAGTATACATGTGAATAAGTGAAGTAGAAGCAATTGAAGCATTGCAAAGGATACAAACCACTAGAAATGGAGCTTATTTACACAATACGCATTAGATGGAGCTTATTGAGAAATCGATAGTAATTAATTAAGCATTAGATTATAAAAAAATCCATCGCTACAACATTCAAGCATACAATTTACATAATACACATGATAACATCATTCAAGAATGGCACTAGAAAAATAATATTTTCTTTAATCAAAAAGTCGTAAGACTATACAATGATATAGATTGATAAAATTATGTACAATATATCCAAAAAAGCCATACAGGCTTAGTACAAAAGAGCCATATGGAAATAAAATGTCATATATATATTGATAGTACAAAACATATGTTCCAAAATGCCACATACACATATAACAAATGAACCTAATACATAGTCATTTCCCTCTAGGGGAAGGAAAAGGATCATGTGTTTCCTTCAAAATTTGACTGGATGGAGTACCTGTTGGTTCTCTTATCTTTTGAACATGTTCACTAGTCCTCCTCTCTTCACTCTAGACCTTCAATCTTCACTCTAGACCTTCAACTAATACAATAAAAATTAAAGATGTTAATACATAGAAATTGAATTGTGGAATCACATATAACTAAATATAATCACTTACCGGATACATATAGTCATCATGAACATTTACAACATTACCACATCCACGATCTGGAGTGACAACCACCTATAACAACCATTAAGATAGAAATTAAACTACATAAAAGTATCATGAAAATTTTCTATAATAGACCATAAAAGAGAAAATATAATGTCAAATCAACTAATCTGTTGCATACTTCTTTCAGTGGATTAGAATTGGCTATTGCTATAGCAACTCCATGGTCCATTGTGCCACCAACATAACCAGGGTTGTCTAATGTCAACAATTGCAAATGAAAAAACATATCTAACAATAATATAAAGAAGTCCATGTAGTCCCTTTATAACTCTCATAAATGAAAAAGTAAATGGTTGGCCTCAGTTGAGACTACAGTATAGTGCTTATAGATCACAAAATGGTGAAAGTACTAAGTCCACTATGATAGTCCAAAATCTTACAAATTCCAAAGTTTAGTGCTCATTGAGATTCGTATTACATATGTTGATGAACTAATGTTAATGAGGGCATGCTATCAACATAGTGATAATGCCACAATGAAGTTCACATGAATGAAGTGAGGATTACTATGTTACTAGCAAATTATAAAGGGATAAAGGAACATACGATGAATTAGGATGTATCTATGGTTTTACTATAGCACATGAAGTTGCTTATTAAGGTGTGCAACAATAATGGAGAAGAAAAATTTGGTGAATAATGAGTGGAAGGAAATATTTATTCTAACGATGTATAGGATAAAATTTGGATGGAGGTGTTATAGCATAGAAGGGATAAAGAGACAAGACCAATAGGGGATAATGGAGCACATAGTGAAATAATAGAGGGTACAATCGATGGGAGTCAAATGCGATAATGGAACATGCAATGGACTAGAATAGATAAATGGGATGGGCTAGGATGGGAAAAAAAAATATAGCATGAACTATTATAGGTTAATAGGATGGGATTAGGAGGGAATAAAGGAGCATAGGGTGAATTAGGGAAAGATAGTGGGACAAGACCAAGAGGGGATAATGGAACATAAGGTGAAATAAGAGAGGGTAATGGGATGGAAATAGAAGGGGTTAATGGAACATAGGATGGACTAGTATAGATTGATGGGATGGGCTAGGATGGGATAACAAAATAGAGGGTGGACAATTAGAGGTTAATAGGATGAAATTAGTAGGGAATAATGCAACATAGGGTGAATTAGGAGGTGTCTAGGGTTTGGCTATAGTATATGAAGTGTTAACTTGACCTATGTGTAGTAATAATAGAGAAGAGTTATCTAGGATGAAATGTGGATAAAGATGGTATAACATAGAATGGATAAAGGAACATAGGGTGGAACATAGGGGATCATGGAACATCTAGAGTGAAATAATAATGGGTACAATAAGATGGGAGTAGAAGGGAATGACACATAGGATGGACTAGAAGATATTAGTGGGATGGGCTAGGAGGGGATCATGGAAAATAGGGTGAACTATTAAATGTTAATGGATGGGATTAGGAAGAAATAAAGGAACAAAATATGCATGATGAAAAGAACAAAAGAATGAGATAGACGTTGAAAGGTAAATATAATTAGGATCTCACAAAACCAACCAATGTTTGTGTTTCTCACCAATTTTTTAGATTTGTATAAGCAAAATTACGAAAACTAGCTAACATTATTTTACAACACCATTAATGAATAAAGGCTACACGAGTGAAATTTGTTTGAGGAAATGAATTGTGAGTTATGGAAGTCGAAGGTCCACCAGGAAATTGTTTGACATCCAAAGCATGTTATGAGACAAACATTCAAATATAACATTCAACTATTCAGATGCATTAATAATATCTTTAATACTAGTTACATACACATAGGCTCAACGTCAAGAATGAATAAGGGTCTATAGGAATGGAGCATATCTCATGAACAATCTAACCCTAAAATTTCATCATATCGATATTCTACTAATTTAGTTATTCTTAAATTTCAAAATATAATTTAATAAACAAATTAAGTGAACTTGTTGAATTTTACCTAGGTGTCAATGTTGAATGTATTATTCAACAAATCATCTATGAAAGCCATTGCCTTTGCAACTAATGTAGGTTGTGTAGCTGCATCTCGAGCACTCTAGTAATCATACATGAAAGCAACATGAGTTCCATAATGGTGGGGTGGAGCTTGAGGCCTACATGTCTCCTCCACATTAGGCTCTACTAGAGGCCTTGCACACTATATAATGGTCTGGGTGAGGGAGCTAATTGACTCTAGCCTATCCACCTCTACACTATCCTTAACAATGGAAGGAATGGAAACATGCTCCACCATGGGTTTGGCCAAGGGTCTCGATGCCAACTGTGGATTACGTCATGTAGCAGGTCTATCATGTGTGGAGCCCCCACCTCTACCCTGAAAGTCTAAGATGTAAAAATAATTTGTCATCTTATTGAGGACAAACTCAAAATAGAGTTTCCTCAAAAATTATTATGTCACCTCATGGTTATTACATGGAGGTTGGTCAAATACCATCCACAACCACTCCCAATTTTTTTTTAATTAACTCATGGTGGCACCAATGGATGGAGAACCTTTGTATGCATGAGACAAAGGTGTGTTGGTTCTTGAGTCTATAAATAGGGAACACAAGTTGACCTTGCTAAATTTTTGTTTCTTCACATCTACATATGACAAACCACTAGCATAAAATTTTCTCATCTCATGCCTCCTATTTGACCAAAACTTTATTCTCTCACTCATTTCTCCTACATGAGATACAATTGACTTCAATGATTCGACAATCCCTCTCCTATAAGGGTGGGTTTTGACATGCTTGGTTAATCTTCCAATTAATTGTTCAATGTCTCTTTTATTGTTTACAATTTGATTTAGAATATTTTCTTGTGTTCCTTGAGGATTCCTATGAATTGATGGAGGGGTTTCAGGTTGTTCTTATATAGGAAGCTCTTCGTGAGGGGGTTATTGTGAATTCTCAATTTTTGGAGGTGGAGATTCATTCCCTAAGAATTACAACAAAGTTTTATTAAAAAAAATATTTCAATCTACATTCTAAATCAAATTCAAAATAAAAACCATAAAAATACATACCTCTTCACAAGCTTTGACCTCTTTGATGTGTTGGCAGCATCCTCGTGAAGAATTGTGAGCTAAGAGTGCAAAAAATGGAAAAGATTTGGCGAGCGTGAGTTGTAGAGCAAAAAACCTCCAAGCCAAGCTATGGGTTGAAAAGAAAATGAGGTTTGGAATGTGTTTTTTTCTTTTAATTCACTTTTTCATTTAGCACATGCCAAATTTGGTGTAGTCCAAATTTGGTGAGCACCAATTATGCACCCAAATTCCAGTGAGTGCACACCAAATTTATACCAAATCCCCAGGACAATCAATTTGGTGAGGTCGACTTGTGCACGCTAAATTTAAGTGTGAGGCTGAATTTGGTGCATGCCAAATTTATGCAATAAAAATTTGCCAATTTATGAGTGCCAAATTTGGTGAGCCAAATTTGCGCATGCCAAATTTGGTGCACACCTAATTTGGTGAGGTCGAATTGGTGCACGCCAAATTTAAGAGTGCGGAGTGCTGAATTTGGTGCATGCCAACGGTGCACGGAAAATATATTTTCCAAACGGTGCACTACAAATTTAGGAGAGCCAACGGTGAGCCAAATTTGTGCATGCCAATTTGTGCAATAACGGACTTGGTGAGTGCCGAATTTGGTGCATGCCAAATTTGGTGAGTGTGAACAACTTAATTTAGTACAATTTATGAGCACCAAATTTAGTGCACAAAATTTAGAGGGAGTTCCAAATTTGGTGCACTAATAACTCTTGGTGGAGTGCTAACGAGGTAATAACAAATTTGGCAGCACCTCACATTGGGTGCACGCCAAATTTGGTGAGCGCCGAATTTGGTGGATGCCAAATTTGGTGCATGCCAAATGACTTAAAGTCATTTGGCATGCAGCAAATGCTCAATTTGCACATTTTTTTTCTATTTTTTCCAATTTGGCATCAAAATTGTGTCACAAATTGGTGCACTTACCCCATGATATACCAATCATGTATCTTTTATCACTGATGAAATGTTTCTAGTAATCTTGATTTGTGAGTAGTGTAGTCAAGGAACCTTAAAGGACTTAGATTATTTTATCATGCAATGTTATGCATTCTATAGTTATTTGTTTAACAAAAAAATAGTTCCATTAATTTGACGTAGTTAGTGTTGTCCTCTAGGGTTCCTTGGTAGGGGCATTATACCTAGTATTAGAGCCCAAGTTCTAACACTGGGTACTCTGGTTTCATATGAGCCCATTATGTTGTCCTAGTTGCTTGGACTCTTTGAGATTATGTTTTCTCTTTTTTTTGTCATCCTCTCCTAACAACCTTAGACTTGTCCTTTAGTGGAGTTTGTGTATAATAATGGGTACTGATGTTCTATCAGTATGTCCCCTTTTTAGGCCTTGTATGGTCATCCTTTTTGAACCCCACTAAGTTGGGATCATCTTGAGGAGAAAGTCCTCCTAGGACTAAAGATGCTTCAGGTGATGGAACAATAGGTTGTTCATATTAGAGAGAATTTGGTGGTAGCATAAGATAGAAAAAAGAAGTATGTAGATGCTCAGAGTTGATTATCAATTTTTTGTTGGTGACCAAGTGTTCTTGTGGATGTGTCTATGAAAGAGTCTGATCCACTATGGAAAAGGCTCTAAGATTGCACTGTGTTTTGTAGGGCCATTTGAGGTTTTGGAGAGGATTGGCCCTGTTGCGTACTATCTTGCTTTCCACCTAGTCTATCGTGTATCCACAATGTATTTAACATTTTTTTTCTAAGGCCATACCATCTAGATATTTCACATGTTCTTGACTGGAATGCCTTGCAGCTAGAGGACAGGCTACTAGCTCTAAAGCCTGTGGGAATTCTGCAGCACTAGAGACTCACCCACAAGGGTTGAGATGTTGAGCAGGTGAGGATCTAGCAGGATCCTAATGATGAGTCGTCGACCACTTGGGAGGATGCATCTCGAATGCAGGAGTTGTACCCTTTATTGTTTGCAGGCTTCCATGAGTAAACATGATCCTAGAGGGGGATGATGTACTTCCTCTCATACTATTTCCTTGATAGATCAACAGTTGATCTATTTTACGATGAGACATTATGATACATTATATGACTGATTCATTTTTATGATGATGTCATTGATGGCACATCTGATACTTGAGGTTTTATGCACATATTATGATTAGTATGTGGTTGGATGAATATTTTGAGACACTGATTATTTATGTATTCTGGTATGGTTTTATTTAGGTGACTTTGGAGATCTGATTTTATTATAAGGACTAACCCTATCATGAGCATTATGTGATTATCTTATCATGACTGTTATGTGATTATCATGTGATTGTTCTTACCTTGATTACTATGTAGTTGATTGTTATATGAGTTGATTTGATTAATAGGTGTTGTTTTATTGATGTGATTGAGTTAAAGGGACAGTGTCACATCACTCACTCATGAGCACCCTGCGACATTGTGATTTTCACAGTGTGTTTGTTTACATGTATATACATGACCATTTTTTGTGTTGCAGGTTGCAGGTACTAGGCATTGACTCCACCTGAATTGGAAAGTTTGAGCGTTCCTTGAAACCCAATGGATTAGTTGATCATAGATAACACTTGATCCCCTACCCTAGCCATAATCCTCGAAAAGGATGAGTATTCAGTTTGGCACCTTGTCAGTATTGTCAGTATGTCAGTTTGGCCATGAGTTAGTATTGCTTGAGGTTTGTATTTCGACCCTAGATAGTGGTCAGGTAATTATTTGGCATTTGGTTCTTTATTTAATTTAAATTGTTTGATAAATGTTGATTGGATATCTTATGCATTAAATTGTTAAGTAAGAGGGTACCTTTGATAAATAAATAAATATGTATAATCATAGTTCATAATAAAATAAATTTCTAGTGTAATGTTATAATTAATAAATAATAATAATATGGTAAATAAATAAATTGTTGTGAGGAGGGAGATAATTAATTATAAGTGTACATAAATGTTGGGTAAATAGTTTTACCCATTTGTGTAAATTGGATATCTACCATATTACGTTGTTATGATTTTTAAATGAAATGATTTTAATTAATTTAAAATTAATTATTATGTTTGTGTCAGGAAGACGATTTAATAAATTAAAAGTTAACTTTAATCAGTTCTTTATTTAGTTGGGATAGTTTTGGAATTCCCGTACAACCGTCATTATTCCTTCTCCTAGAAACGTTCTTTTTGAAGGAGTTGTCTATACATTTGGTAGGGGGATTTCATTCTATTTTTGGTTTTAGGGGGAAAAGTTGTCTGTAAAAAAAATTCTTAGATTGTCGATTATGTTGGGAATTCATTGGGGCATCATCGAGAATTTGAATGCGAGAATACGAGTCTTTGGCTCCAATAAATCTTCAACAAAGGTATTAAATTTCATTATCAAAAGTGTTAACTGAGGATCAGATGTTTGTCCTCTATCGTATGCTTGTTATCATACAAATTTTTGGTATTGTATAGCAAAGGACAAATGGAGGAAACAAATATAGATTCTCTCATTCTCATCAATTGATAGTCCTCTCTAGAATCTATCACACAAGTAAGCCTCCGATCTCTTTCCTTTTTCCTTAATCAATGTATGAGATCACAAAGGGTTTTGTATGATTTTCATAGATGAATCAAATATCATTTAGCTCTCTGTAGCATTACCAGAATTAAGGAAGTTTCTAGTTGAATATCTTCTCAGTGTGTGAATGTCAAGTTGGTTAGCATTTCCCATTCTAGGTTTTGGTGATGATTGGTTATTATGACCAAAGCCCATAACAAATCTCTTAGATCACCTTAATAATTTCTTTTTAAATTGCTAATCATTTTTTTGGTTCCCCTTAACCCGTGATCAATAGTCATTTTTCTTTTTGTAGCATAGATGGTAGATACCTTATGTACCTTCAGGGACCACACAGGAAGAAGAAGATTGCACATAAATTCTATATAGAATTTCCCTTGAATTATTGGTCATACCATTGCAAAATCAAGTTGTACTACATTAGTTCAGGGCTAAGTAGCCATACAACTACCAATCAGTGTAGTTATGGAGTATTTGTGTGGGGGCCAAGAACTTATGGGTGTTAGCATTTGGAATAGTATTGCAATACACGATCTAATCTTGAATAGACAGTTCAATCGCAATTACCTTTGGATGAAAACATTCTCAAGATACCAAATTCGATCTAGTTCTCAAGGGTTTTATCTTATAGAGTACTGTCTTCTAAAGTTTGTATTTAGATTTGTCTCATTCTCCTTAATTTCAGCATTGGTAGGGTTTCATAATATTTTTGTTTCTCCTACAATTTTTTCCCATTGTTCTCATCGGCACCATTGAGAGCACGACATAATATGTGCAAAATATTAAGGTAAGGCACTTGCTAGGCAATACCCATCCATCAGGATTTTAAATAAAGATGTCTCCTGTAATAGTGCTTGTACCTGTGTAAAAATTTCCTTTGCAATATCATATTAACCCCTTTCGACCTACGCAATGGCTGCCCCATTTGCTGCATTCAGTCTTGGCTCTTATTTAGGAATAGCGCTAGTAACTTATTGTATTGATTGGCTAATTGTTGTGGAATAGTACGAAGGTGCTTTAGGATAAAATGTTGCATAGAATCTAAGTAGATTATTTATATGGGGGTTCAGTTGTTCGAAAGATTATTTTAGGAAAATTAGTAGGCAAGATCTAAGGGAATATGTTATTTGTTTTGAAGATTGTCTCTCCGTAAACTTGCTATCCCTTGTTTGATTATTATGATTAAAAATTTATGTATGACTGTGAATATCTAAGTAAGTCTGTTATGGCATTCTTACTTTTGCGGCCATTTTTTATGATGACAATCTCTGTCATTCTATACCCTGTATTGTGTAGGTATTTATTTACCTCACATGAAGCCAAGTAATGTTCGGTTGAGGTTGCCCAATGTGTAAACTTTTTATCTTGGTAATAGGAATTTTACCTAATATGTTTGGTTGCATTAAATTGCTTTCTCTTGTATATCAAAATTGTTCACATATAATTAAGTATGTTGGTTAGTTGATATAGGAAACAAGAATAGTTTTCTAATTAAACTATCACCATAATTTACATAACATCAATTCCTTTTGTTAAAAGATGAAAATATAAATCAGCAACATTGTAGTTTTGAGAGTATAATTTCAGAAAACACACACACGCATGCATATATATATTTATTTGGGAGTACTTGAGTTCAGTGAAACTAGAGTGAATATAATGTAGTTTGAAATATTAGCATTTATTAACCTTGCATGCCCTGCATTGTGACAACAGCCTCAATAGTAATATTGTGTGTCTCCCAAGAGTATTACACGCACAATTATCTAACTATTCATAATAAATATGGAATCTAAACTTTATCGTAATGAAAATTTATTATAGATAAATGAATGGTGTATTTAAGAAAGTGAATTTATATATTTCGTTATGGAGAAGTTTAGGGTTGGATTTTTGGTCTTTTGGTTTCAATCTAGGTTTAATGCTTGAGAGAAACATATGAAGGGAATTGTAAAATTGGTTATTTAATTTAATTTAATTTATTTTAATTTGTTTTTATTTTATTGTTGTCGTAAGTCTGACAGAAAATTCTATCTATATATACCCTTCAATTTAATTTTAAGATAATATTGAAATATCTATATTGTGAATCATTCCTTCGATCATCGTAGTGGTATATATTCAATTCTCTTAATATTTTAATCATCTCCTTGGAGAATTTGCTAAATAGATGTAAACTAAAATTTCATAAATATTTTATTTTATTAGTTACCCCTTAGTTTTGGTTGATTCAATTTCATTTAAATAGTTAAGCTTAGGTCCAAGTGCTTTTGAGAAAATTTGGACAAAAGTAAGTTTAGTGTGAGATTAATTATTAATGGTAAATTTTGTGTAACATAAAAGTCTAGAGAATGTTAAAATTAAGTGAGGGTAAAATATTAGGGATAGGTTATTTAATTTAAAAGATTCTGGTTAAATGTTAAATGACTTAGATTACTCTTTGTGAATTAATTAGTAAGTGAATGTTGATTATATTATAATTAGAAATAGTTGATTGATATAATCACTATGTGAAACAATTAATTAAAATATTGTTATTATAGTATTATATTTGTAATTTTAATATTAGGGTTTCATATTAACTAGTTTGATAGAGATGATTGTTTTGTTAATGATACAGTTACCTTTAAATATAGTTATTTGTACTAAATAATCTAATAATTGAACCAAGTGGTTAAGTTAAAATGAATGATAAGAAAGTTGAAATAATGTCTTATCTAAGAGAATACGTACATGATTAGAATGTTATGATTAATTGTTTGTATTAAACAATGTGTCTTGATTATTGGATTAATTGTTTATGTAATTGTTGAAAGTTGGGTGTCATTTGTGTAAGTTTGTGTAAGGTTATATGCCAATGGGAAGTGTGTTTAGTATGTTGGTTTCTAAAGGCCTAGGAGGGGGTATATAGTGTGTGAATGGTCCTTAGGGTTGTTTAGCCAAGAAGTGGTTTGGATATGTTGTTGGTCATGTGCATTGTACAAACACAATCCCTAAGGGTGTTGCCTCCTATCCATCTATAAATTCATGTGATTGTGACAAGTGTTGGAGATGGACAATTCCTTGCTATGTGTAGGGTTTACTAGTGGCAAGTAGGGGGAGTGGCTCTCAATGGGGGCCAAAACCCAAAGTGGTGTCCCGAACAACCCATCAGAGGGTTTCTTAATCCAATGATAACCTTAATAATGAATTAGGGGGATGGGCAGAATTCACATTAAACAAGATAATGGATGCCTCACCCATTTCTTGTAGTGCTTGTATAGGGTAAGGA
>VDFB02153705.1:0-15098 GCA_007258455.2 Sequoia sempervirens
CTCGTCTCCAAATGGAGATTAAACTTCAAATTCTCCATCTCCACCACTCGTCATATCATTAAACTAACCATCAACGCAATTGTCAGATTATCTGATGGCAGCTATTACGTCATAACCACGATATGACACCTGCCATTCGATGTCTCCAGAACTTGTCTACGTTCAATGTATCTAAAACTTAATAGAACTTTTCCTTCTATTCCCCAGGCTCCAGCTATTAAGGGAGAGTGAAAACAAAGCATAACCACTAAGTGCAAGAAATTAGGAAATAACAATGGGAGTGGGTACGGCCGAAAACAGCGAAGCTCTGAAGTTCGAAGCGAGTTTTATTCAGAGCGAGGAGCATCGCCCCAATCGTTTCTCTGCTTCCCCTGACGATAATCTCAAAATTCCCGTTATAGATTTGAAAAAGAGCTCCGCGGAGGAGGTGGAACAGGCGTGCAGAGAGTGGGGTTTCTTCTACATCATTAACCACGGCGTTCCTGACCATCTTCTCCACCTCCTCGAGTCCGCCGCAGCCGACTTTTTTTCGTTACCTCTCGAAGAAAAGAGACAAGTATCAAGGGATGCTCAAAACTCTTTGGGCTACTTTAGTACGGAGCTTACAAAAAATGTGAGGGATTGGAAAGAGGTGTTCGACTTTGTGCCGCGCGAGGAAGTCCAATTGCCCGCATCTGTTGATCCGCATAACCATGCTACGTACACCATCAAAAACCACTGGCCGGGTGCGCCTCCGGATTTCAGGTTGCCCTTTGCTCTCCGCTGCTTAAATTATTTGGACTTAAAATTAAAACACCTAATTTTACTCGGTTCTCATCATTTCTTAGAGTGACAAATTTAAATTCGCAGGCCATATTGGAGAAATGGGTATCAGAGGTCATGTTTCTTATAGAATTTAATGAAGTATCTTTTCATTTAATTCTCTCTGAATATTTTTCTTTATCAAGTCTTATTTGAGTATATGGTTTTTGTTTTTTGGAATATTATTGCAGAGAAGCTTGCCTGGCCTATGCAGAGGCTGCAAGGGAATTGCTGTTTAAGTTGCTAGAATTAATAGCACGGAGCCTTGGTTTACCTGGCAACCGGCTGAATGAATATTTCAAAGATGATACAAGCGCTATGCGGTTGAATTGTTATCCAGCATGCCCGTCCCCTGAGCTGGCACTGGGGGTGGGAAGGCACAAGGACGGTGGTGCCCTTACCCTTCTTTACCAAGACGAAGTGGGTGGACAGGAGGTGAAGTGCAAGAGCAATGGTCAGTGGGTACGGGCTCAACCGATGCCTGGCTCTTTCGTTGTCAATGTTGGAGACTGCATACAGGTAATTGTTTCTATGGTCGATAAACTATTTTGTTGTGAGCAAAACTGGGCTGTGATTTTAACTCCCAACTGGGAACAGTAGGTATGTTGATGTTCTTTCATTCGAATCTGTGCCATATTTAATAAATTCTCAGACCGTTTAATACATGCAATAGACCTACGTACATGTAATTGTTGCCTCCTAGATTAAACGATACAGTGATTCCTTTAATGGCATAGCAGGTGTGGAGCAATGACAGGTACGAGAGCGTAGAACACAGAGTGGTGGTGAATGATAGACGAAGACGCTTCTCCATTCCGTTTTTCCTTAGTCCTTCCCACTATGTGATGATAAAGCCTCTCGAGGAGTTGGTGAGTGAGGAGAATCCTCCCAAGTATAGGGAATATAATTGGGGAAAGTTTTCTAAGCGCAGGAGGGATAGCAATTATAAAAACTTGGGAGTTGAGAATCTTCAAATATACCACTTCAGAATCTGACTGATATGATATTAGCGGTGTGGGATTACCTAGTGCCAAAGAACAAAAATATCTTAAACAGAGGCTGCTAATAATGAAAATCCCAGAGATGTACATATTGTAAATATGGTAAAATAAAATCTCTGCATGTATAAGTCATGGTGTGCAGAAAGGTTGCATCTCTACAATATATCTTTTATGAAATGGTATTGTATCAGCATTCAAAAGCTGATTCTTCGTTGTGTAGGCGAAAATTTGAACCCCTCATGAAGGTTTAAAGTGCTAAAAAATGTTTTGGTGGCGTTTTAAATTGATTAAGAAGGTTTGAAATACCCTGTTATGTTTGTGTGCCTTCAACCTTTATGTGTCGGGTCTTTGAGAGTTCGTGTATGCATTATATATATTTCCCAATCTTCATTGATAGATTTATTATGATATAAATTTTGAAAACAAGTTCAATTTATTATTTTTTAGAGTGATTTTCTTTTCTATATAAATTTGGGTTGTGGGGGAGATTGGTAAAGAGTCTTTCAATTATTATAATTTTCAAAATTAGTGTTTTGGTTTATTAGATATACTTTTAAGATTGTTAATAAATAAGTTATTTCTTAAAGATTGTTATTTTTTAAAGATTAAAAAAATAATGGTGTGATGAGTGAATAATTATGATGTAAGGATAGTAAGATGTTATGAGATACATGAATAGGTTGTGAGGACTTAATATTACATTGTCCTTGGCACATTTTATCATATACATTGATTGAGATCCTTGATGGCAAGACATCCCACCTATCTAGCATGATCCACAATCATTTTCTCCCTCTTGCTAGCATAGTAGTGAACCACTCTTTCATGGAATACATTTAGCTCTATGGTTTCTCTTTTTTTGTCATCTCTCTATGGCTCTAGATCATGTCTTAGTGATCAAGATGTTTTCAACCTCCACTAGTCATGGCAAGGAAAAGAGAGTTTCAATTAGTGATACCATCACAGATACCTAGTGGTGAAAAAATGCTAGAAATTTTTATAATATGTAATAACAAGAGATGAATAATTTGGATCATAGGGCCTAGGTCATCTACCTATGGTAGTTAACCAAAACAAATGGATGGTGCTCCATCTATTATAATTTAGGAGGAGATGAATAAACTTCTCTTGGAGCCTAGTGTGTTATTATAGAAGATATGATGCATTAATTTTAATATTTCTTTGATTATTACTTGAACTATTTCCACTACTTTAAGGTAATGAAAAATAAAATCCATAATAGATTAGAGGAGATCGCTAAGGCTATAAAGTTGGACATATTTCATGGTACTTTTGTTGTGGACACACAATGTTGTAAAGAAGAGGATGAAGGTGATTTTGTGGAAATTTGTAATCAAAATGTGATTAAATGATAATTTGTAACTTGAATATGATGGGGTCTAGTCAACGCCTATGTAATTTTCCATGACTCCCAATATTTGTCTATTAATTAACTTGGGTTTGTCTTAAATTTTCTAAAACTCTTTTTCTAGTTCATATTTTATGTAAACAAGTGACAGGAGTAGCCATGGTAATTTTCTTCCCCTTTGATCTCTTTTTTGGTCTTTTTATTTGAAGTACCACAACCATGTCTCTAGTGTATAATGGAAATATGATATATAGTAAGCTTGATATAAAATGGTTGTTCTCTATCTAGTTTCTATCTTAGGAACTACTTGGGGACCTAGACATTTGTTCATGTCATTTTCTTAAGGTGTCAATCCTAGAGGGTTAACATTCCTTTCTTAGAGTAAATATGGTGAGCTCCTTGATACCAAAATCTAAGTGAAACTACTCTTTTTTGTCACTCCAAAGTGCCTTATTTAGGTTTATAAAAAATTAAAAATATAATTAAGGGCATTTTAATTCCAATTTTTTTGATAATTTATTTTTCAATGAAATTTACCAATACAAAAAATTAAAAATGTTTTAATTTTATAATATGAAAATGAAATTATTTTTCTTACTGAAATAAGATTAAATGATATTATTCTTAGTGACAACAAAGAAAGAGTGGCACTATTTACTATAAATAAATGAATAATGTAAAGGTAAATGAACCAGAATAAATGAATAAAAATGACAAATTTCTATATTAGTACTCTCTTAAATTTATAGTTTTATAATTAATTTAATTTTAATTTCCTATTTCAATCAATATAATTTCATTTTAATGGTATTAATTTTATATTTTTAATATTTTTGAAAATAGAAAATAGAATTACATAGAAGAGATAAAAATTGATCAATTGGATGTTGAAAAAATGTTAAATGATTATAGAAAATTAAAATACAAAAAGAAGCAAAAATATCAATATAGATGAAAAATATAGAATAGGAAAAAATTGTGGAATATAACAAAAGTATAGGTGCATTGGAGTCCATATAGTTATGCAAGTGACTAATGTTAATAGTAAAATCCCTTAATATAGAAATTCAAAAACTAAAGTTAATACACTTGTAAATCAAAAATAGAAAATAACAAGAAATATAATATTGGATGTAGTCTTCTAGATTCAACTGTGTGTATTTATTTGTATCACATTAAAGTTTATTAAATAATTTAAAATTTAACAAGATAAGATCACATTAAACTATGAATTAGATTATAAATATTTAAAAAATTATAATAAAAAAGGGAAAAATAAGGAATACAAAACCATTTAGTGGAAATCTAAATCTAATGGGAGTGAAACCACAAAAATATTTATGTATGAGACAATAGAGAAGTGAGTATACAAGAGTTTGCTAAAATGGTCAAACCCCTACTTTGGCTTTTGGCCTTCACACACAAGCAATAAAAATAGATTGTACACATCTAGAATTAAGAGTAAAACTATAAATCACTATACTTGAATACTAGAAAGTATGTCTACTATTTTACTTTGAATGGAATGAAATAAGCAGATGTAAAATCTAGTAGTGTTAAGAAGAAAACTAAAAATAACAATATTAAATTGATAGGATTATTATTAGCTTTATAATGTTAGGATTTTCATCCAAGATCATGATAGCAAAAACCTTGTGCTTCCACAAATATACGCTTGTAAAAATATGCCTAATATTCCATATCAAAATGATTGATAAAAGAGTTAATTTGATTACAATATGAGCTTGCTTATATATACAAGGAAGAGGCAATCCACCTATGAGGTGGATTGAAAAATGCTCCATGAAGTGGCACAAATGAGTAGACAAGTGTCCTATAGGTGTCAACCTTAGGAACACTTGGAGTATGCAAGCCAACAACCTCTATGACCAATTCATCAACCTTGTGTGTCAAGCATTAAGTGACATTTGAGGTGAGATGAAAAGTCTTCCAACCTCAAAAGGCATGTGCATGAGGTTAACCAAATAACTTGGTGACCTCTAGAGGTCTAAAAGGTTGCACATTCAATTTAGACAAGATGTTTTCTAATCTCATCAACCTGAGTGCACTTAAGTATAGTGAATAGATAAATTATTCACACTAACACCCCCCTTAAGTGATACTTGCGGAGATCACAAAAGTGCAAATAGATAGAAATGGGTCCTAGCTAGAGGCCATGTTAGGTGTCCATGTAGAATGCATTCTCTCACAAAGTGTAGTAAAGGAGAAAACCCAATGGGAACAAAACTCCTCTCCAAAAAAGAGAATTAGAAGGATTTAAGACCTTCTAGAAAGATGTCCCTTGATGATAGGAATATGATGATGATGAACTTCTAAAGCATGTAGAATTTGTAAACTCTGCCAATGATAAACTGGTGTTTGCTAGAATCAATGAATCTTCGAGAAATGTGGATCAAAATGAGACATACAAAACGTTGCATGAGTGAACATATGGACACTTCTCAACCAATGTACACAAAGTTAATTAAACTTTGTGAAGTCAAAAATACAAATAGCACTGTGATTAGGAGTACTAGAATCTCTAAATGTGATTCAGTGAAATAATCCACCATTCGAGAGATCAAGATAGAAGGTTCACGAAGCCTCCCAAATAGAAGATTCCTCCATTATTTCATTGAAAGAAGTATTAACATAACACATTATAGTCCCCTCTTAATTCTAATAGAAATAAGCAGGAAAACTAAGATTGAGAGTGTGTAAGGAATGTAGAGATGTACAAGAAAAGGAGAAAGGGTGTGCTCCAATGCACACTCACATGAGGTTAGAATCACAATAAGACATTTTTGTGATGTTAAATCACAAGGGTGATCCACAACTATGATGTCAAATCAAGGCTCTACACAACCCCCCATTACACTTTATAATTTAGTGTATGTACAATATTTCTCAAATTCCTTTCACATTCAATTTTGTGGCACTTTATATGAGTGCATTTACAAGCATATTTGATGTTACAAGTTCTTCAAATTTAATGTCATGAGCTGGCAATGAAGGCATATGCCTTTCAAACCTCAAAAATGACAAAAATAGTAAATGAAATCTCCATTAAAGTAACCCCCTTCTGTTTGCAAGTTATTGCAAAACAAAAAAAAAAACCACCCTACAGGGAAGGATAATTGAACTTCCATCCAGGGGGGACCTGCCTACCATCCATTTTCTTTCCATCCCACCTAAGGCCAATATGGTCGGTGGGGTTGGGCCAGCTGCTGTATTAAACTCTTTGTTTGGATGGAACCAACCAAAAGACTATCAGCCTTATGGAGATGGGCTAGTTGTAGTTGGAGATGTCGCGATGGGTGAGAAAGGAGGAGGAGATTGTTTATCCAGCCCCTAGCTTTCACCCAACCTAAACTGAACACCCCAGGGAGGGAGAGTTGCACACAATAAAAATTGGCTCCTCCTTTACAAATTTTTAATTAAGGAAAAAAAAAATTCACCTCCCTATATAAACACTTTCCCGAATTTTAGATGGTTAAAAATCCTACTCAACTTAAATTTGATGGTTTAACTATTAAAAAATTATTAGCAAATGTCAATGTTGAAATGCAAATTAAAAATTAAGCAAATTCTAGCCCTGCCATTAAGTAATTCCGCCATGCTCATTGGTCATGAGTTCTAGCCTCCCCGTCCCGTGGTAATCAAGGGCTTGTCAAGGCCACGGCCACGCTAAAAGTTTATATTAAAGCATCAGTACTTTATAGGGGTCAAGCAATCTCGACTCCCCGAAATCTGCAAATGCCAGTAATAAAAATGCAAATTGCAATTTGACATAAAGATTCACTTTAACAGCAACCAAATAATCCGACAAGATTAGTAACTGATTTGGTGTGCTGACCTGCCAAGTGTGAATAGGTCGCTTGGTTAAAAATGCCAAATGGCTGGATGTTTGCGCCAAATAATAAGTTCACACTAAACAAAAAACTAATAATAAGGGACAGCAGGGACTAAACTTCACCATCGACCTTGCAGGTCGGAATAAAATACTCTACAATACAATGAATGAGGGCAATCAGGTCATGTGGGAATGGGACAGCCAAATGAGGAGGTTCAAGTATTAATTGTGGCGCTGTTGAAGGGGCGTGGGAAAGTGGACTATTGCAACTCCTTGAACTGCCATGCCACTTTCAGTGGTCAAATTTGTAACGCTTCTATCAAACCTTGATTAGGTCGCGGATTGGAGGGTGGCTCTTTGACCTCTGCATTGGCAGATCGATGAAGCATTGTGTGGGTATTTGTTGGGCGACAGAGATGAATCTACGCATAGAAGCACAGATAGCGGTATGGAGAAGAAGTCGGATTGTTGGTTGGGCGTGAATGGGCTATGGAAAGCCGTGTGAGAATCTACAAATGGCCGCAAATTGAATAGAGGCATGGTTGTAGATGAGAAAAGAAGTAGTAGATGAGAAAAGAGATAGAAAAAAACATCGTAAGAAAGTACAAGTATTCACAAGAGACAATAAACATGAGAATTTTATACAAGATTAGAGATATATGTAAAAAAAAGAAAATACTAAAATATAAATTATGAATAGTTTAAAATTAAACTAAAATAATGTCACCTAGATTGAGGAGCTCACAAATAAAAGTCTCTAAAAAATAGTGATGAAGAATTTTCCCCTATTCAATAAGAATTATTCTCTAAGAAAACACTCAATAATGAAGATTCTCAGATAAACCTATAAGATTGATGAATTTAGTAATAGAAAGTAGAAAAAGTGTAATGGAGTTCAAGTAACAATTCTCACATTTTTTCTTACAATAGTTACCTCACTTGTTTCCTCTCTTCTATTGCTCTACCCCCAGGCTCTGTTATTTGGAACCAAATTATGAAAACCCATATTCCTAAAATAGGGGATTGGTTGGAGTGTGGGAAATGGTAGATCTATAGATTTTTGGTTTGACAAGTGGGTTGAGGGGGGGTCCCCTTTCTGCTAACCAAAGCCTGGCCTAGCTTAGGGAACCCCTCTCCCACCTTTTTGGCACCAAGCTCCATGAGTATATTAACTAGAATGGCCACATTATATCATGGAAATGTTTTGAGTATTTGCTAAGAAGAAGCAGATCTAACACATGGGATCAATTGGATTGGGAAAGGCTCGATGGATCGCCTACACAAGCTCATTGGTTCTTGTTGCTTCTTTTAGATTGATTTGAAGGATATTTACTACTACATTCCCAACACGTCGAGGTAATCCTTTGTTAAATCTACCTACACTCTCATTACTAATGATAAAGATGATTGTAGGTTCAATCAAAATATAGTCTAGAATAATAAGCTTTTACCTAAAGTTAGTTGATTCTAGTGGGAAAACATGCATAACAAGATCCCTATTATTGACAACCTCAATCGATGGGGATTCCAACTTGTTAATAGATGTAGCCTTTGTCTCAACATGGAAGAAACTATTAGTTATCTCCTCCTTCATTTTGTTCTTGCTAGGGAGGTCTAGGAGGAGGTTTTAACCCTCTTTTCTATTCCCTGGACTTTCCCCATCCATCTCAATGATTTCCTTACTTCTTGGTGTTAGGCTCTGTAGCATCAAAAAAATTTACCCTTGACAAGTTCACACTATGTTTTTCTCCCCCTAGATTATTGAGCTTAATTGGGTCCCTAATTTGCTAAATTGTGTATTTTATAGCCCATTTGTACCACTTTCCAAGAAATTGCAAGCATTGAACAAATGCATCTAATTGGTATTTTTTCCCCAACACTTAATGACTTGAAAGATAGGGCCAAGACCCATTTTCCCTAGGGCGTATGGGTCACCCTATTTTGTCAAGGACTAATTTTGGATATGTTGATTTCGACATTTTAACATTCAAATTTTAACTTGCAAATGTTGACTATCGAGATTTATTTTTTGGAAATTAGAGAAATGCCTATAAATACCTAGGTATTGCATCATTTAAAATCTAACAAGAACTAAGGAGAATTTATGAGCAATTACAATTGTCATGATCATTATTGAGCAAGTCAAGAGCAACATTTTTAAGACCTATTGCAGAAATTCAATATCCAACATCATGTCAAATCCTATGTGATTTTATTTATGTTCATTTATCATTGTTTTATGAAGGCTAACACTTTTTTTACTTTTCCAAAGCATTCAAGAAAATCAAGTAATCAAGATCCAAGACCTTGAGGTGATGTGTATGACTTCAATCTTTCAAGGAAGCCATTGAAAGGTGGTGAGTTGTAGCACCTTGTGATTTCATCATTCCTTCTTATCATTTATCCATTTTATCATTTACATTACCATTGTGGAAGTGGAAACACTAACATGGGGTTTGACTAAGACAAGCCCCTAAATAGAAAAATATCTCTTCTCTTTATGAATGTGCAGATCTCAAGTTTTAAGAGGATTTAAGGAAGCTTGAAGAAAAAAAATTCATTGTTGCAATTGAAGCCCTACATCTTATCAACTCATGGAGACTCACCTATAGAATTATCCAACAGTGTTTTGCCAACTTTGCAACGGGAAATCAGAATGATGCCCCTTCAAGACTCTCTATCCTATTTAGGCACCTCTGTCCTATTATTTTTGGCTTAAATTTTTGTGATAAAGCTCTCTCAATGTCCTCTTTCCAAACCCGATGTCTATTTTTCAATTATGTTTATGAAACTATCTGATTTTGGTCATTTGATACATAAGACAAGTAGCAACATGTTTCCTTTTCAAAGATGTGGTTTTGATATAGTAACACATGGATTGTATAATTATAATGTCCCTACTTATGAGCAAAATCTAAGGAAACGAAACAAAGCCATTGACAAGCATGTTAGTCATTCTCCCAATATCTCTCCTAATTGTGAGAGTATCTTGGTGCAAGCAAATGAAATAATTGACACATTTCTTAATATCACTTTGCCTAATATTCATTCATCTCCCAACATCTCTCCCACTTGTGAGAATGTTTTGGTACAAGAGGATGTAATCATAGATAATTATGACAATCATAGTTGTTCTTCTCTCGATACCTCTCCTACTTGGGAAGGTATCTTGGTGTTAGAGGATCCAACTAGTGAGTGTCATGAGAATATTGTGTGTTTCTCTCCAAAAACCTCTCCTACTTTGGAAGATATTATGGCACAAGAGGATGAAATTATTGATACATTTCTTTTAGATAGTAAGAGGGATTATATAGATGAAGATGCTAAGGTGACCTTAGATCCCCCCTCAATAGAAGGTCATCAACAAGAATTCAAACCCATTGAGGTTATGAACGCAAAATTGGCTATTAGATCTCCTTTGATTATTAGGCTACATAGTGATAAGAGGACACAGTCACTAAGACTATGATATCTTCCATTTATCATTAGACTATGTTTAGGTTTTTACAATTCATTTCTTCACAATCCCTCGACTTTCTAGGAATGTCCATTCATTAGCCCACTATCATGAAGTATGTTCACTATGTGTTATTGAATTTACTTAGTCTTCTTGTTAGGTTACTGTCTTCAAACTACTATCCAGCTTTGGTGCCCTAAAAATTTTGTAGTACATGATTATTATGCTCTATTAAGCTTGAAAGCAGTCTTTACCTCCTCATTTGTCTTGTCAACATAGCTTGGAATCTCTACTCATTTTTTTGAAAACCCTTATGACTTCTTTATTTATATTTTCCTTTTTATGACAATCCTTATGTTGCTCATAGCACTATTCTACTCTTGGCATACTCTATCCTCTTATCTACCTTTTTATCAGCACTGTCATCACAATCAATGACCTTGGAATGCCATGCTATGATTTCCTCTAATTGACCAGGACTGTCATCGTTAAAAAATTTCCTTGTTTGTGACCTGAGATACTTGAAGGTTTTAAACACACAAGACTATCCATACTAGACTTCACCCTTATGTCATTTTTCCATTCTATTTTTCAAGGAAAAATTGTTAAACATTTCCACTACCATTGTCTTCAATTATAGGCTTTTGGTAATACTAGGGTTTGGCAGGGTATAGGCCTCTTATTTGTGCCTTGTCAACCCCCTTCATGAATTTCCTTAAGACCACCTCCTCTCTTCTTGGACTATCATATCATGGGGGTTATCCTCTCTATAATGTGTGCTGATTGTCATAATGATTGTCTTCTTTAATATTCTTTTATATCAATGAAAGTGCATATATTTATGATTGAAAGGAACAACATAGCATTTCATAACTATCTTAAATCACTAAAACATATATGTGATCAAAACTTTGTTCCTTAAAATATCCACCCTAATGGTTTATTCCAATCAATATGCACATCAAACAAACTAGACTCTATTGAAGTTTGTTCTATTAGTTGCAGGAAATTTGAGACCCCTAGTGAATTAGAGTGTTTGAATTGGGTTTGATCTAGAGGCTTTGGAGCTTCATGTATTAGCCCTAGAAAAGTTCCAAGCTCCTAGAGAGCTTGTGTGTTGTTTGTCCTAGCTGTTGATTTTTGCAGCAATTCATCAAAAGGTAAATGCTCTTGTTTTATAATATCCCATGATGGTGGCAAAAGAGATTGAGAATTTTCATGTGAAATACATAAATACTTTATTTCTTAAGTAGGATCTTCAAAAAAAACTTGAATTAAAAGACTCTTCATCCCTACCTTTTTCCTTGGTAGTGAACTCCATATTCTTTGTTGTCTTTCATCAGCAAGGCCCATACTATTGCTTTTAGTAGAATCATATATCTAGTGACATTCAAGAATAAAACAATAACCTAACTGCCACTACCATTCCAAATTTGGAAGCAACCTAACCTCGGGTTGATGCAAGAAGTTGGGTACACAAAAACTCAAAAAGTGGAAATGTTTTTGCTGTTTTTCAGAATTTGTCACACTTGGACTGAAAATTTGAGGCACTTCCACAATGAATCTTAAAAAAAGTCAGTAATATGAAATTAGAATTTTGAATCTAGTTTCCAAATATGTAAATTATTAAAATACCCAGTTTATAGAAATTAAATTTTGATAAAGATCTATAAAAACCACTTTTTAAAAGTCCCTGTTTTTTAACCATACCAAGCAGGTGTACGGACAACACTTTTTGACCCAAATAAAATTATTTTGCTAATTACTTTTAGGAAAAGAGAGCTAACAACATGAAGTTTGGGCTGGATTTTTTTTTGTAATTTTTGATTGAATATATTTTTTTTTATTAATTTTTTATTGGCCTTAATTGATGTTTTTTCAAATCAACGTGTACGGACAACATAATTGGACCTAAACAAAACATTTTTTGACTCTTTTTTTTTCATTGTGTAGAGAATTGTCTGAAGTTTGGGACCATATAATTTTTTTTACAAGAAACTTAACCAATACAAAGTTATTAAAAAACCAAAAAAACCTGATCTTTCAAGTTTAAGGCCTAGTTTGCTTAGAAATTAATTTAAAAATAACAAACTTAATCCAATTTTAACAAAAATTATATATCTAGAAAGTAGACATTGTGTTCTCTAATGGGTTTTAATTTTATAGACTAATTCAGAAAAAAAGTTCATCATCTATGTTGTCAAAGTTGGACATTTTTTTCAGTTTGCCTTAGTTTTTTAGTTGCAGGTCAAAAGCTAAGGCTTGGATTGCCAAGCCTTTCCCGAGCCTAAAACCGGGGCTAGATTTGGTTTGGGAGATCAACTTTTAAATAACGCGTATGCGTTATAGAAACGCGTACGCGTTATTTAAATAAAACGCGTACGCGTTATGTTTTGCCCGTTGGCAAAAAGCAACGCGTACGCGTTACTGAACGCGTACGCATTTTAAAAATATAACGCGTACGCGTTTCATAACGCGTACGCGTTTGTATAATAGCCGTTTTTCCCTAATTTGAAAAATACTGTTAAAACACGATTTTTTTACAGCATTCTTTTTCTGCAGTACGGACCTAAAGTGTCATTTTCTGCGTTTTTTATTGCAGATTTGTCTTGTGCAGGGCATATTCTATTGAAATTGTTGGAAGAGTAAAAGTGCAAGTTAAATTTTCTGAAGTGGAATCAAGTGCAAAAATATTTTACAAGAAGATTTGGAAAAAGTGAATTTTTGGATGTACTCATGATGATTTTGTACTTCAGAATTTATAGAAAAAATAATCTTCATAGTACATAGTTTTATTTGAATATTTGAAGGAGGGGAAAATTTTAAAATAGGTTTCTTGAATTATTGTTTTTGTCATTAAAGAGGGTTTGGTAACCATGGGTGATAAAAAAAGACAAAGAAAAAGATGTAGGAAGGTAATGACACCCGAAGAAATTCAAGCAAATAAAGATAAAGAGGCAAAAAGACAAAGGGAAAGGAGATAAAGGATTCATCAAATGAAAGATTTGGAAGCATCTAGTTCTAAGAATGTCGAAGAGGAAGCCATGAATGATGAAATCAATGTAGATGATGCAAATGTGGAGATGGTGAATATGGAAGAAAATGCAACTATGGAGACAAACCCAAATGTGCCTTCAACTTCAACTTTGAATAATATGCAAATAACTTCGGGTGTGTCTTCAAATCCACCTCCCAATGATATGGAAAATGTACCTATTCAAACAATCTATCCAGGTATGTCTTCAAACCCAAGTTTTTATAATATTGATATTTGCTTGTTTAGAAGAAGCTGGATACACAATTGATGAGATTAATAATACTAGGGTTGAAACAATACATAAACAAGAAAATGATGAAATTATATCTTATGAGAATGTAAATGAGAATGAAATCCCTAATATTGATGAAAATGAGAATGAAATCCCTTTTACATTTGAAAATGAAAACGAAACCCCTTGTGTGAATGAAAATGAAACTCCATCTATGGATGAAGTTGAAAATGTTTTTTTAACAATTGAAACAAATGTGTTAAATAACCTTCGTGGTAAAGTTTCTTCAAGACAAATTAGAAATTATGGAAATAAAATATATAAAATGTTTTTTTATAGAAAGAAATTAGGATTCCAATGTCAACTCATGGTGCAATTGATGAGAATGTTGAAAATGAGAAAAGTGATGAAAAAATTAGGTGTTTTTGTAAAATCAAAAAAGAAAGATGATTCAGTAGAACAAGTCATATCTAGTGTTGTTAATGCTATTGATTTTATAGGTAAGAAAAGTCGATCAAAAGATAAGAATATGGCTTCTCATGCAATAACAACTACTCTAGTTGATAAAGCAACCAATAAAAAAGAAGAATGTTAGAAATAAGATTAATTAGTAAATGTATAAACTTAAATCCTAGAACTTTGTTAAGAGCTGCTAAAAGAAGAGAAAGTATTGAAAATGATCCTATTAATCAATGTTGGAGTTTTAGTGGTAGACTCCCAAGATCGGACATGAAATTAACTAATGAAATTAAATCTTTAATCAAAAATTTTGGTATGATAATACAAAATTATCACCTAACATTAGAGATGTCTTAAAATTAGGGTGGGTTCCAAATTAAGTGAACCTCATCCAAAGCATCTCTTAGATATGACTCAATGAATTATATAAAAAATTTAGATGCTTCAATCTTACTGTGAATATTAGCATAAGTCAAAGATCATTTGAAAGGCAAACCTTGGTATGTTAGAATTAATAAACAATGAATCTCTTGTTTGTTTGTAAGACTCATGTACAATTTCATTATTATTATGATATATTTCGATATATATGATGCACTTTGCATACTAACCAAATTATGCAGGACATTTATGGTATTAATATGCCACCTGAAAGAATCAAAGATTTTATAGCAGGTTTGTTTTGTGATCCCTCTTGAAATGGAAACTCATTTTTTTAAAAAGCATGCATTTCTGGAGAATGCGATAGATGTGGTAACTTTTCATTATTAGGAGAATGTATGCATGAAATTAGTTTAGATGAATTTGGACAACAATTAGTGGATGTAAAAATAATTAAAAATGTTGAGTATTCTTTAAAAGATGGAAAATTTGGAAAACGTGTTGAGCT
>VDFB02153708.1:0-14469 GCA_007258455.2 Sequoia sempervirens
AAAATTGAGGAGATATTGGATTTGACTTCATGTTACACATTGAAACTCTACTTGAAAAAAATAGGCGTAGGTTTTTGAGAGGAATCTTTGTGCTTTGTAATTGACAACTCTTTGGATTTTTCAAGGCTCATTATTCTCTATTAATTGCAGCAAGTTGAAGAGAGTTTTATCAAAGTTTATTGCAAGTTGTGAAGAAGAATTGTTGAAGGAAAAAGAAGAATCTCAATCAAGGATTGATACAGTGTTATTGTAATCTTGTTCTAAGGTTAAATAATACAAACACTATTGATTCTGGTGGTGGATTTTTTTTCCGAAAGGGTTTCTCCACATATATGTTGTGTCACTTCTATCTCCTTGTCTCATTCTTCTACAATCTTCCGCCTACTTTCTACAATTGGTAAAATGAATCTAAATAGATAACCATACACAAAGAATTTGTAACAAAGAACACTTAATTAGATCTACAATCTCATAGTTTTACAAGTTTAAAAGCTACATAATTACCTCCATTTTCAACAACGCCCACATGGAAGGTGGAACACCTTGCGTAAGTTAACTATTTGGAGGAATGACAACACTTCAGTAATGCATGTAAAGATCCTACAAGTTAGGGATTGATATTTACATGAGTGGAGTTTAGTTTAGTTCAGTTATGGTTTAGTTATCTTTAGTTGCATGTAGTTAGTTTGAGTTGCATGTTAGTTGACTTCAATTGACTTGAGTTGCATGACAAATAATAGGTGATACATTTAGCTAAGTGGGGATGATCAATCATGCATAATGTTTGCATGAATTGATGGAGAGATATGTTTCAGTTAACAAAGATTGACTTGGACCCACCTTGGGCACCCAAGTTGACATCTTGGAGTTAACACCTTTTGCATGAGAATATATTTACAAGGCTCAGTTAAGTGGGCCCATTCTTGGGTGCCAACTTTGAGGAGAAGCTCGGAAGATATTTTCTTGACCAACAATCAGTTAGGAGTTTAGTTTGGGGTGCCTAAATTGAGGAGACATTGATTTTGACTTCATGTTACATGATGAAACTCTACTTGCACAAAATAGGCATAGGTTTTTGGGAGGAGTTTTGTGCTCTTGTAATTGACAATTCTTTGGAGTTTTCAATGCTCATAATTGTCTATTAATTGCAGCAAGTTGAAGAGAGTTTTATCAGAGTTTATTGCAAGTTGTGAAGAAGAATTGTTGAAGGCAAAAGAAGCGTATCAAGCAAAGGATTGATATAGTGTTATTGTAATCTTGTTCTAAGGTTAAATACTACAAGCACTATTGATTCTTGTGGTGGAGTTTTTTCCTGAAAGGGTTTCTCCACGTATATGTTGTGTCACTTCTATCTTCTTGTCTCATTCTTCTACAATCTTTTGTCTACTTTCTACAATTGGTAAAATTGATCTAAATAGATAATCATCCACAAATAATTTGTAACAAAGAACACTTAATTAGATCTACAATCTCATAGTTTTACAAGTTTTAAAGCTACATAATTACCTCCATTTTCAACAATTTCTAGTTGTCCTCAATCTTGGTTCATCATCATTAAATAATTCCATTAAGGGGTTTGAATGAGGAGAACACAATCCTCACAATTAAACAGAATTTCCAAAGATAATTTTGAACATGTCTAGTTCCTTATAGTAATTTAAACATCAAAAGGTCAAGGAAAATTATTTTTAGTCATCAAATTTTAACCAATTAATTATCGCAAGTATAGGTTTAGTTTTACACATTAATTCACTTTTGTTAGTGCATACGTGAACCACATAAGAGCATAATCAATTTGTATACTCAAACATAGTATTTAGTTAGGCCCAACATAGGGACAAATTAATCTCCAACATCTTCAACATAATTTTCCCATATGTAAAATCTAGGTAAGTATTGTATTTAATTAATTTAAATTATACATTTCATTAGTACTAGTCGTAACTCTTAAATCTAGGATAATTTGTTTAGTTAAATATTTATATATTTTCTTGGCCTAAATATTTGTGTGATTTATTCCCTTACATCTTTTTAAACTCGATATTTCTATATGACCTTGGGTTTTGACCTTAGGATTTATTCCTTATTTGTTAGGGATTTTTAGATACAATTTTTTGATTGAATATATATTATGTTAGCTTTGATTAGGATTTGGATCCAACCTCATTCACACTTCACTAAATTGTCCTCATTATTTTTTTACTTTATTGTTTATTATCTATTTTATCCTTGCACCACCTACCTTCCCTTATGCACTTTTGTTTCTAGATCTTTATCATAGATGTCTTTCCCCCCTTCCTTAACAAGTTCCATTCATATGTCACTATTTTTTATGATGGCGTTGCTTTTATGACCTATGAGAGTGACTTAGCTACTAATTCAACGTTACATTCACTTAATACATCTAAGGACATTGATTCAAGCGATGTTGCACGTAGGGATCATATCCTTTATACATCCCATGATAGTTCTTCTCCATTGTGCCTCTCTTCTTTCATACTTCCTTGAGAATCCTAGTGTTATGCACATTCTCCCATATCTAGTGATGTAATTGTTGATTTAATATTTCTTTTCTATATGATTATCTTAGATACAAGATTTATGATGATTTTACTTATTATATCATTTGTGATTCACCTATGCATGATACTATGGAATTTTACAATGTCAATTTTAAGCACAACTAATACACATGAATGTAATTATTTGTTCAATACATGTTACATATTTATAGGATTTTCATATCCTATATTATAGGAGAATTGATATACCTTATATAACCACTCCTCTATATAGATGAGTTGTTTTAACAACTCATAATACAAACAAGTACTTTTCAAAAAATAATTATTTTATAATAAACTAACAAACCTACAAGAATGATGTAATATTCCCAACACCCTTAATTAAATAATTCTACAAATAGGGATAGGAAGAATAGCAACACTTGATGAAAAGATTCATTTGTTCATAAAAAACATAAGATATTAGTACTAATATACACATCTACTCATGATAAGAAATAGTGGAACTGCTTTTTCAACAAGATTGACCTTATTGTACTTTATACAAGGATAGGGAAAAACACATATATCCATAGATCTAATGATAGGGACTAACACATCTATCTGAGGTCTATAATAAGTTTGGATAGGGACAAGTACATCTATCTAGCATCAAAGCTATGAACATGGACACACACTTCTACTCACAACAATTATGATTGGATGCAAACAAATCCAATCATAATTACCAACTTCTATTCTTAAGGGTAAACACATCCAATCATAAAAATAATATTGAGGACTAAGTCCTTGTTATTGCATACTTAGCCATCATTATAAATCATTGCCACTTCGACTACAAATGATACAAGATGGTTACCACTACCACTTGGAAATTAATCTTAGTTTTAGTAATTTTGGCACAAATATTTTTGTCAATAATACAATTTTGTAACCCCACCACTATTGATTGACAAGAGGTCATTAAAGGTCCTTCAACCTCATGTGCCTCCATCCTCCAATTTATTTTCTATTTAGAAAATTTATCTTCAAGAAGTTCAATTTTAGAATGCCTCACAATAAGGTGGACATCATGTACAAGAAAAGTGCATCTAATTACAAAATTTGAGGTAATTTTTATTTTATATAATATTTGACACTTCTATATTTTGACATAGAAATTAACAACTTGTGAAAATGAACCCTATTATAAAATAATACAATTTAACTTTGACTTGTTATGATAAAATGTAACTTTTTTATTGACTTTTAGACTATGATATAAAATATCTCTATAAGAACCAATAGCACATTTTGATACATTAAACTAACAATAACTAGACAATAAAAATCTACCACTATAAAACTATTAAAACTTAACTTTAATTCTAATATAATTAAAAGCTATTACCCAACTTGGGCTTCACCATATTTTCTAGCACATCATATTCTCCTTGGATACTACCACTACATTTTTGGCCCTCTACATCTTGACTTTGACTATTATAAGGAAGCTAAGGTAGTGGAACAACTTCCTACACTAATCTTGAGAGGACGGTTGTAAAAAAACTTTATAGATATTTACAATGGTTACAACGATTTACATGGGGTAACTTGGAAAAAATCACACACTCCAAAATCTGACCAATATATTAAATTAAAAATCAAGATTATTACAATATACTTGTAGAGCAAGCTTCTCACATGAGTATCACCAACCAGAGATCCAGAGGAAACTAAACAAATAACAAACTCTCACACACAATATAAGAGTGCAAGGCTCAACTATAATAAAATTCCCTCATAAAATAGGGTTTCTAGGTTCTAGGGAAAGATAAGCCAACATATATCTATCATCAAATATGTGACCTAATGATGAATGGTCTAGATTTATAATGATAAAATATATATACATTAACCTATTATAATTGCAAGGTTGATACATCATTTTTCCTAACAACTAGTTATCACACCAATGCTTTAGTTAACTAAAACAACCCACATTCATGCTTCTAAGTTCAAATGGATCCAACTCATATGTAGCACAATCCATGTCATATTTGATTATCACCATGAATCAATGGTAGCAATAAATTTGAAGACCCATATTTGCAAGGATTTGAGCATGTTTTCAATGAGGTCTAAATGAGCACTACAAAGGGATGAATAAATTTAACATGGAATACATGACCATATTGATTAGAAAAATCACCTTCTTTTATAGTTTCCCACAATTTTGGCTTCATAGAGATATTTGGGACAGGTGAAAGGCTTGACCCTTGAATGTGATGCAGAGAAGAGAGTTCATACCATAAAATTTCTATATTCTTGGCAATAATCAAGTACACAACTAAAATTCTTCATTCTTGAGGCAATCTCAATCCATTAACCTTGAGCAACATGGGCTCCAACTTACACAAATGGACTCCAATCTCTATAAGAATTGGTAAGTGATTTCAACATGCTTAGATTCATCCCAAAAACACATTACAACCATCCAAAGATCATAAAACAATGATTTAAGGCCAACCATAAACAAACTATGCATAGCTTTGTTCAAACATCAAGAAAACCATGTTTCTTTGACCACTCTCCACCAAAATGAAACAAACAATCTAACATAACTCGTGCAAATGAATAAATGAATCTTTTCCCTTTAAATGGTTCTTAAAACATGTAAAAATATAAATTTTCACCAATTTTTATCACTTTTTGATGGTGGAATAAAAAGATATGAATTTTTCCTATCTGTTGGAAACCCTAGTTCCAAAATTGAGTAGTCTTCACCAAAAATGTCATAAATCACTCAAAACCCCATGAAAATTGATCAAACAAAGTGAAAATGAAACTAGATTGACATATATAACATTTACAACAGGTTTTAGGTCTTTATTTAATCTTTACAATCCGTACTATTCTCTGTAACAGCCTACAACTTTGAGAGAAAATAATCCCATAGGGTTGCCAATGGTAAAATGATCATAACTTCTTCCAAACTCAATGAAAAAACACCAAACCAATTGAAAATGAAAGATAGCTCATTCATATATTAATAAAAATAAATTTCAGGTCTATTAAACTTCATACAAATCTGTACCATGTAAAAGAACAAGGAAAAACATTGGAAATTGCAGAAAAAATCATGTCTTCCTTCATAAATTCTTGTTCAATCTACATTCCAACCCCCCATTTGACTTGGAGGCACATTTTTATGCTTGTAAAATCAAGTTATGCTCCAACCAACCTAAAAATACCATTTAACAACTTTTAACAAACTTTTAAAAAGTTGTCAATTAACAAGAAAAGTTGTTATGACAACATTTGACAACTTTTGACAATGTTTTCATTTTTCAACTAAATGACACCAAACCTTCATCAATGACTCCAAATGACTTCAAACATATATAAAAGGGCTCATTCAACCTTATTAAAATATTAAAACACCTAATTTAATGAATTTATACAATATGGCCTCATGGAGTCTTGAATGCAACAAGGTGCTCCCGCACCATTCTCCCCTTGAAGAAAAAACTCAAGTCCCTTGAGAGAGCAAAGAGTAAAGGACCTGCAAATAGAAATGAATCTTCACTATCACCAGTAATCACAAAAATTGGCATCTTCATCTTAACCCATGGTTTTTTCTTCCTTAAAATTACAAACACAACAAGAAGAAGGTATCTTATTTCAACCTTCCCATCATGTACATTTTCAAATTCATCCACAATCCCTGCACCATGATTTTCCTGCAACCATAATGTCTCTATTTTTGTTGTCTCAAGATAACAACAAACTTCTACATGGAGAAAACTGAAAATGCCATTAGTCTCATCATGAAACAATGAAGTAAATATCTTATTCTTATACCTTGGTGGCTTAATTTGTAACTGCAAATCTATTTCACTTTGTCCTATTCTTCTTCAAGTGTAGGCACCAACTCTTCATCATCTTCTTCTACCTTTACCATTGAATCTTCTACTACATTTTTTGGCTTCATGTCCCAAAGTTCCATTTCTTGTGCATATACCTCAGCAACATCATCTATACCTTCACTCTTATCATCAGAGTACCATATATAGCCTACATCAAATCCTTGAAAATCTACATATATCTCATTAGCAAACAAATCTGCAACATTGTCATTATCAACCTTATTATCAACAACATCTTGAGGATCAATACCAACCTTATCAACAACCTTCTCTACTTTTTCATCAAAATTTTCATCAACTACTTGATTCCCAACAACCATATCATTCATCTCAACATCAATGTGTTCTTCAACAATCAAAGAAGTTTGTTCATCTTCAAACATAATTGGAATATCATGCATCTCAACCTGTAACTTACTTTGCTCAACAAACTTTACTTTTGCCTCATTTTCTGCCATCCTTGCTTGTCTTTTTCTTCTTTTAATAATCTTTTGTATGAGCCATTCAAATTTCTTTTTCATGGTCAAGTGCCAACTTGTGACTCTTTTGAGCAATGGTTCTATCCTTTCCTCCAACTCTTTGATTTCTTGATCAAACTCCTTTTGGCTCATCTCTTTCTCTTTTCTATTCCTCTCTTTTTCCTCTCTTTCTCTTCCAACAAATGTCTTCCCAATATTCTCACCAAATCTATCTTCACAAGCAAGTTTCTCCTTGCTTCTATTCAACTTTTCTTTGCCTTTCCTTGGCAGTAATCAGGTTCTTCTTAACCTGCACAACACAACATACAACCACAACCACAACCACAACCACAAACACAAACTCTTCCTCTACCCATACCTTACTGGGCTCTAATACCAATTTGATGCAAAGAAGAGAGTTCATACCATCAAATTTCTATATTCTTGGAAATAATCAACTACACAACTGAAATTCTTCATTCTTGAGGCAATCTCAATCCATTAACCTTGAGCAACATGGGCTCCAACTTACACAAATGGACTCCAATCTCTATAAGACTTGGTAAACAATTTCAGCATGCTTATATTCATCCCAAAAACTCATTAAAACCATACAAAGATCAGACAACAATGATTTAAGGCCAACCATAATTTTATGATTTTGTATGATGTATATTTGAGTGGCTATGAAGTACATTCTATATACCTTCTATTAAAAAACACATGGATTATACATACGAGGATGAAGAAAATGAGTTATTTTAGTTTTTAATTGATATATTCAATGATAATGTATCATTATTTGATAATAAGTATTTCCCATCTCCCCTAAAATTACACGACATATGCATATGGATATGGAGAATGTTAATAATGATATTCACCTTGTCCAACCTCCCTAATTAATAGGATCGACCATCTAGAATGGTGTGCTAAAACTTATGAGCAAAGATTTAAAGTAGAAAAATTATATTAGTGAAATGAAATAATCCTTTAGAATACGAACCTTTGACTTTGAACACCCTTATTAATAGGATTAACCATCTAGAATGATGTGTTGACACTTAAAAGAAAATATTTTAAGTAAAAAATGAAATTAATGAGATTGGCATAATCCTTTAGCATATAAATTTTTGACTTATCATTCACCAAGTGGATCTGTGACACCTTCTTTTAAAAAGTATGATGATAAGGTGATCCATCGCTTCACCTAAGAACCTTTAAAAGTACATGATTGGCTTATTTTCATGAGGCTAAGTTGGTAACTAAATTTATTCCAACAATGTTGAGTGGTTATGTACACTTAGATGGTTTTATTTATTTATTTATTTATTTTGATAAAAAGGGCGAGCCACTATAATATATTAATATATAAAAATATACATAGAGGTTGAGGCGGTAATAGTGAAGGAAAAGGCTGAAGCGGAGTGGTTGTAGAAGGAGCTGTGACCTTAGAGGAAGAAGAAGATGAACGGGGCTTCCATGGAAGCTGTGGCGAGTAGCTCGTCTAGAGCTCTACAATAAATTTAATCCTCTTCCAGGAGTTTGAGTTTTTTGGTTGTCTGTAGTTAGTTTTTGGGGTTTCTTAAAAAATTGTGGGTAATGAAGGGAAGTAGTTTTTTGGTTTGTAGGATAGTTAGTAGTTAATCAGAAAAGGTGATGAATGTAATTTTGAGCGAATTTTTTGTTTCTGAAGTAGTTGTTAAGGGTTGGCAGTGAAGTCATTGCAGATAAACTATAATTTTGAGAAACTGGGGTTATGGTAGTTGAATTCCTGGAGGGTAGATGGTTTTTCAGAAAAATTTAGAAGACGATGTAATATGATTTATTTTATCAATAAAGCAAAAAATATTATTACCGATCAAAAAAAAAATTATTACTTTAACTTTAGTTAAGCCAATGGATATCTAAGCTTACACCACACATGGTTAAATATTTTTGTTCATATAATTATACACATGAACATTCTATAGATAGATGCATCAAAATTGAACATCAAGCTCAATATATTATAGATAAACTAATGATACAAGTTGAGGATAACCATATCAACATTAATAAGGAGGATACTTATATTGCTAGTTATTGTATTGGTTTTGTGATCATAGCACACCATATTCTTAGGTTACATGTGAGATAAATGATAAAACATGGAATATAATATATTAATTATTTTTTATTTATTATACTTAAATGTTCATCTTATGCTCACACGCCTTACATATTTATTATCCTTAACATGTTTACATCTTATGATCAATTATTTATGAACCTTATCACAACTACAAAATATAATTATGTATTACTATCATTATCATGCGAGCATGCATTTTACATCTTATTTGTGTTTACACAATTATTATCTAATATTTATGGCTATAGTTATTTTCCTTCATTGAGAGCAACATTGGGGGCATCCTACATTTCCCTTGCTATATGTATTATTAAGATCACATCTTCTCCAATTATAATATATTTTAACATGATTACACATTTTTCTTCTCGTATCCAATTCCTTACTTCCTTTGTATGCAACTAAGTGGAGGAGCATATATGTTAACATAATTACACCTTTTTATTTAATTTTATATATGTTTTATAGTGATAAAATTATCGTCATTCTCATATTGAAGGGAGATTTTTACCAATCATTTGCATTGTGTAATGCACCCTTTTCAAATTATTTAAGTTTGATAGTGTTTGGTTCACTTTCTTGTTTTGAGTAGGATTGGGGGCTTTCTAACTTTCTCATTACTTTCCTTCATTACGTGCACCCTCATTATCTTGATCATTTTCGTTTAGCAGGTTTCTAGGATTTATATTACCTTGGTACCCTTTCCCTCAGTTCCTCATTCCACAAACCCCCACTTTTCCTTAACCACTAGAATTATAAACTTTCTTGTGCTAGTGTCGCTTTCCCTTCATCTCCCTCAAGCGTTCGATTTCTTAGTTCCACATGTTTCATAACTTTATACTTTCCTTTGTTGGAATTCATTTCCTTCATGCCCCATTCCACAACAACCTTGCTTCCTTCTATCCTACATACTCTCAAATGTTCATTTCTCTCCTCACACCCAATTTAAAGGAAATAGGATAATTGATCTCTATAGTATTGGATATCCCCAAGTTTCAACCTCCACTATATTATTGACTCAAAAAATATATCCTACCAACATAAAAGAGTATATGATATCTCCTAACCCTAAACCTTGATCCTTGTTCCCTCGTTATTATTGGGTATATAGAATTTTAGGTTTCCCTCTTCCTTATTAATTTGATACTAGGTATTTTGTATCCCTAATCCCATTGTATTAGATTTCCTTGAGTCCAAATTTATACTATATTACAAGTACCCAAAAAAATTCCATATTGATAAACCTAGATGGTATCTAGTGTCTCGAGACCCTAAACTTCAAACCTTGCTCCTTTGTTACTGTTAGGTATGCATAATTTTTGGTTTTCCTTTCCCTCATTATGCTAGTATTAGGTATGTTGTATCTTTGACCCCTAATCCCTATTAGTATTTATAGACACCTAAATTTGTGTTGGAAATAGGTTGCCATTAAATTGCAAATCCTAAACATTAATTATTTCATGTATCTCCTTGTTTCTTGGAATGTGTTCAACAACACTAAGATTATTGTGAGATTAATATTTGATGAAATAATCATGATTATTGACATTTGTAATTAATTCTAAATGTAAGAAGCATGTGAGGGTGTCCATATTGAGTTCCTAAATAATAGGGACACATGGGACACTCACATGGTAAGGTGAAACTCACCTTGTGTTTAGTTAACTATACGGAGTAACAATTAACACTTCTGAATGTATCTAAAGATCATAGGAGTTAGGATTTGATGTTTGCATGCTTGAAGTTCAGTTAAGTTCAGTTAAGTTCAGTTCAGTTCAATTCAGTTCAGTTCAGTTCAGTTCAGAATCAGTTTAGTTCAGTTCAGTTCAATTCAATTCAGTTCAGTTCAGTTCGGTTCAGTTCAGTTCAGTTATCTTCAGTTGCATGCAAGTGCATGTTGCATGCATGTTAGTTATTTTGAGTTGCATGTAGTTAGCTTCAGTTAACTTGTAATGCATGGCTAAATAACATTGAGTTGTATGACAGATAACAGGGACTACCTCCAGTTAACAAGGGATGACCATTCTTTGGGAATGGTGTTGAGTAAATGTTTCAGTTAACAATAAAGCACTTGAAGACAACTTGGGTGCCCAATATGCTTTATTGGAATTAACTCCAATGCATGTTAAGATATTTTTGATGGCTCAGTTAAGTAGCTTTAATTGTGGGTGCCATCTTTGAGGAATAGCTTTGGAATTATCACCGAAGTGAAGGAGAAGTTGTAGCTTCAGTTTGGGACACCCAAATGCATGAAGCACATGTTGTAAGCTTTAGTCTTCACTGAATAACTCTACTTGAAGGAATATGGCGTACCTTTTCAAGGGCTTGTGCTTATGCATTGTAATTATCACCATTTGGAGATTACAAGGTTGCATATTGTCTATATATCTCATTCAAGTTGAATAGAGTTGGAAGAGTTGTTATTGCAGGTGTGAAGAAGATTGGTAAAGACAGAAGAAGCATTCTCAAGCAAGAATTGGAGCTATTGTAATTCAAAGTTTGAATAATAGAATAATTCTTGGTGGAGTTTTTTTCCCGAAAGGGTTTCTCCACGGTATATCTTGTGTGATCCTTCTAATATCATGTCTAGTTCTTCTAAATAATTATCTCTACATTCTACAACAGTAAAATGGATTAATCAAGATAATCATCCACAAAGAATATATGTAACAAAGAAAAGACTTACTTAGAACAGCAATATTAAGGTTTTACAGAGTATTAAGCTAAGAAAACACCTCATTTTTCAACAATTTGGACATTTGCATTTGTCCAAATTTGTCCCTTTTCGTCTAAATATCCCCTTATCCACATTAATTAAGTAATATCACTATTATTTAATTAATACCCCTAAAGTCTTCTAAATCCCTAAGGTATCTAGTTAAATAATTAAATATCTTATCCATTTTTTTCCCTTTTCCTCAAATGAATTAAATAAATAAGACATTTATTTAATTCCTCACATGTCACATCCTCCATAACCCTCTTCTAATCTGGATTAGTCTAATTAATCCATGATTAGGATGTGCACACCTTAATCAGGATTAATGTCACATCCTCCATATTCTCCCACTTGCCTCTAATCCCTCATTAATCTTCTTAATCACTTGTTTGCACAACCTTAATCTAATCACCTTGCTACATTTAGCATACATTTTTGGTCAACCTTCACAACTTCCACATTTAGCCTAGACCCTCTTCCCCATGTGAATTAAAAAATTACATTTATCCCTCCAAGACTCTTCTCTTCCCCATGCAAGTAGTTAGGAGTTTTAGAACTCCTCACTTGTCACATCACTCACATGTGGTCAAGTAATTTCCCCTTTAAGGACCTTGTCTTATCCACAAGGTACTGCCAATGATGTGAATTTTAAGTTCACATTTATTTCTCCAACCACTTCTCTCTTCCCCATGGAGATTTTTAAGGAATTCTAAAATTCCTCATATGTCACTTTCCTCCCATATGGGAACAAGGAATTCATTTTTAAGGAAACCGTCTCTCATCCCAAGGTACTTGCAAGTACCTCCACCTCACATGTACCTTTTCCACCTCATGTGTCCTTGTGACACTTCATCCTCCACATGGCAAGATGTGAGGGCTTGTGAGTCCTCAACTCACCTCAGCCCTTCATCTTGCCCATGTTGGCAAGTTCTCAACCGTCCATTTCTCTAGGGATTCTTCCCATAAAATGAAATATTTTCTTTCATTCTCTCATATCACATTTTCATTCAACAACAATCACACTCAACATTCAAGCTCTCATACTTGCATCTACCTTCATCCACCATTATTGAATCTTCAAGCTTTCATTCCATCCATTTTGTTCATCTTCTCAACTACCCACATCCTTCATTTGAATCCTCATCAAACCCTCATCATTTTGCATCCCCTTTTAGCACTCTTTCCATCAAGGAGCATACAATATCAACCATCCAAGGGCCAACTAAAGATCAACTCAATACAAGGTAAAATTTATTCTTGCTATCTTTATTTTGTTTTGAGTTCAACTAGGCTAATCATTGAGGTTATGTAGTGTTGTTTTATCCTTTGCATCATTCTGTTTTGCATCACTTAGGGTAGGTGAACTTCACTGCATCACATTTATGGCATGCCCGGTGGGACCCAAAAATGGGTCCCTTACTTTCATGTGTTATGTTGTTTCACGTTTTGCAGGTTCAGGTTGCAGAGAGGCAACTCCAACCAAGATAGAGGCGACCCCGCCCACAATTGGGTGAAGCTAACCTTTAAAGGGGCCAACCTACCCTACTGAGGGGCAAACCTACCCCAACTTGGGTGAACCTACCCTCAACAAGGGAAAACCTGCCTTGCAGGGTTGCCCATCTATGCATCTAATAGTTTATGCTTGCAGTTTTCTGGATGGACGAACCTACCCCTTAGAGGGGTGAACCTGACCTATAGAGGGGCGATCCTACCCAGACAGAGTTGTTTGTGAGGTAAAAGAGTCGTTTAAGCTTTCATTTTTCATTGTTTTGAGGTACTAACCCCCTAATGTCATCTGTTGGTCAATGTGTCTACTTTTTCCCTAACATTTGTGCAGCTTGTCTCATGCTTGCTAGAGAATGGGGATCAAAATACTAACACTTTCCTTGTAGATTGATCATTTCCAACTTTTTTGTTTAGTTGTTTATTGTCTTTACTTATTAATCTAGGCACATAGATCTAATTAGGGGGTGTTAACAATTTTTTTGCCATGTTTGCAAGTCCTATGTGTCACCCAAGGGGGCACTACTTCGTTCACGCTTTCCCTTGCACTTTGTGTGAGCTTGAGGAGTAGCTAAAAATGATTAGTGTTCTCTTTTTAGCGGGACCTACTTGGGGATTTCATCACCCAAAGGGACGATTCCAACCACGCGTACTGGCGGGGTATACAAAGGGGGGAGAGAAAAAGTTGTACCTCAATCCAGTCATGTTGTGTCTAGTGGAGCGTCGAAGCTAGGGTGATAGTTAGATAGACGTGAAGAGTTGGTTTGAGCCTTTAGTATCTCGCTGGGGTTCCTAATTCATGCCTGTGACAGGATGGTGTTCATGGTTGTGCCTCACATACCGAGCATATATTGAGGACTCCCTAGTTTCCTTGTTCAGCCTAGTTAGAGGATTATGCTGACCATACCCTTCATACTAATCTTAGGCTTGTGTTGTTTGAACTGTCTCTTCTGTGCAAAACTAGTGTGTTTCTTGAAGTTTGCTTGTTGTTTGTAGTATTTTTGGTCCTTTTCCATAGCCATTTTCATCCAAATTGAGTCTAAGTCAGCTAACAAAGGCAACCTTTCCCTCAACTTGGGTGAACTTGCCCTCAATAGAGGCGAACCTACCCTCCATCTCAGTCATTTTGTAGTCTGTTTCTGTCAGAATTGTCAATATTTCCACTGAATAGGCAAACCTGCCCTTAACTTTGTTGAACCTGCCCTTAAGTTGGGTGAACCTT
>VDFB02153710.1:0-19213 GCA_007258455.2 Sequoia sempervirens
ATATTCAACCTCTCACCTTTGATTATCTACAACAACCTTCAATTGAATATCCCACTCATCCTAGCCAAATCATTCACTAATCTTGAAAACAAACTAGGATACTTGACATACTTATCATTTTTTTTTCTTTCAAAAACAAGGATCAAATATGAAAAAGTGTGCATCTTTTCAAACAAGTTTTTGATTATTGATTCAACTTCCCCAATAGGATTTTGATATCCTTTCATCTTGGAAGCCACAATCAAGAGTTAGAAATTTAATTTGATCATATCATAGGATTTTCATCTTATCAAATGAAGACATCATAATTTTTTCACTTCTCAAGCTTGTAATCTAAGTTTAGAAGAACATTTCAAAATAATATGCCTATTTTTACAAGATCTCAATACAATAAGCTAAGAGAGGACATTCAACAAGAAGCTCATATCCAAAGCAGTCAAGAAGAAGGTGAGAGTAGTAATCCCATTTACAATGTGAGTCACAATCCCCTTTTCAACAACAACATGGATCATAATGAGGAGAATCCCTTCCTATTTAATCATCTAAAAGATAGGAAAACTCCAAATGATAGTGATGATGAATGAGATGAAGAACGTCCTCTTAGAGAAGCAAAGCAAGATCCTAAATTTCATCAAGCCTTAGAAAATATTTTAGAGTGCAACAAAGAGAAATATTTCTTGTATTTGGCTGACAAAGGAGCTAAATTGCGTCATGATTTTGATACTGAGAACTTAAAGAGAAATCTGAAAGAAACAACCTTGTTTGATCTTAGTGCTTTGTCTCAATAGATTAAAGCACTACAAGGACAAATTAAAGATCTACAAGGGGGAGCCACGACAAAGAAGTATGCTCTTGATGACATTTTTCCTTATCCTTTTGACTAATGTCTCAACATGGTTCCCTTTCCCAAGCATTGTGAGATTTTGAAATTCAATCATTATACTGGGAAATTGGATCCACTCAATTATGTCAGAGACTTCTGAAACGTGACTTTATAATTTTCTCATGAGGGCACTTACTTAATGTGTTTGTTTCTTAGGAGTTTTAGAGGCCAATCTATGAAATGGCTATCAAAAATCACATAGCCTATCAAGAAATTTGAGGAATTAATCAACTAGTTCATATCACAATATTAATAGAACATCCAACATCAAATCACTATGTTGGATCTTTACAAAACTAAGCAAAAAACTGGTGAGGGTATGTGCGGGATCAAGATGGGCCAAAAAGTGGCAATATGATGTGTATGTGGCTGACCACTATTTTTTTACCCAAAATTGATGAAATGAAAAGGGTTTCTAAAGGAGATTCTCAGCTTTCCATTGATTTATATTATGCTTTACTTTAAATTTAATAAGTAATTATTATTCATTTTCTATTCAAATTATGACTAAACTCTTGATTGATAGGCTAATTGAAAAACATATATAGCTTTCAAATGATTGTATCACATTTTTTGGGTCCAAAGCATGTGTCACATTCTATGCTTCACATACTATAGGATTAAAAAAAGAAAAAATGAATTTCATGAAGTTTTAACCAAGTTAAGGTGGTCAGACATACGAGTTTTTATATTTTTAAAAATTTGTAATAAAAATTCATAATTAATTATTTACTTGGAAAAAAATTACAAAAAAGTATGCATCACATTAGCGCGTGAGTCCTCTACTTATATCTAAAATATTATAAAAAATATTATCATTTTATTGTGGTTAGGGTGGTCAGACACACACCTACTTATTTTTTCCCTGAAATTTAAGTACCACTTGCATTGAAATTTCAAATTTTCACCAAATACATTTAAAAACCTAGTAGTTTAGAAACTACATTCAATTTGAAATAGATTTTATTCTTATATGTTTTTGAAATAATATAGATAACTTATTGAAATTTTTACATCAAGTTTCCTAACTTTGATTTTTCTGAATTTTTTGCCACTTAAGGGCTTGTTTTTTCCATGATGCTCCTGCACATATCCATGAACCTTTCATTAATTTTCTTCAAAGATGGAGAATATTTTTTGCTAGATATTCACATCCTATTCCTAAAAAGGAAAAGATGGACATCTTCATCAATAGCTTAGATCCACATATGAGCTATCGTTTGAATCTACATTGTCATCAGACCTCTTTGGAGAAACGCATTGATAATGCCATAACCATTGAGGGTGCTTTGGTCAAGAGAGGGATGGTTAAAATTGATAAGGAGAATCCTAGCTCTTCAAATCACCACAACAACAATGGAAAATATAAGTTTTGGACTCACAAAAAAAATATGGTGAATGATGGTGTTGTAGATACAAATCATGTCTCAACTAAGCCATTTATTATTAGTACTCCAAGTTCTCCTTGCAACAATAACTATAACAACAATTTTTTCATGAATCAAGGAAACAATCCTCCTCCTTTGCAAAACAACATAAATAAAACTTCTACTCCCAATCAAGGGAATTCCAACAATCAGGGTTACTGTGGAAATAATAATAACAATACCTTAGGAAATGCCTCAAACACAAATGCACAATGATCTTCATTCTTCTCTAGTAGAAATTTTACTCCACTAGGTCAATCTTTAGAATCTGCATTCAAAGAGTTGATGGCTAAAAAATTCCTTACTTTTCCACCTCAACATAAATTTGAACCCAGTGTGAAGCCTTCATCATTGAATGGTGCACCCTATTGTGATTATCATTGGTGCAAGGGCCATCATACGAATAATTGTCAAGCCCTATAAAATGTCGTCCGAGACCTAATTGAAAATGACACCATCACAAATAAAGACCACCAAGAATTTCATAACCCTTTTCCCAACTATCAAAAGGGTGAGTCTTCTAGAAAAAGTGTGAATCATATCAATGATAATATAATCAACCATATCTACATTGATGACAAGTAGGTCAATGTTATAAAAAATAAGGAAAAGATGGAATATAGACAAGTCAACATAACAACAAGGGCACAAGATAAAGTTGTCTTAAAAGTAACTTCAAAATCCACTTTCCCCTACGTCAACATCAATATGATTTAATCAATCAACTTAGAAAAACTCCTACTCAAATTTCTATCTTAGAACTCTTGAAGAATTTCCTAGCGCACAAGGAAATTGTAGAAAAGGCCCTCGATGAAATAAATGTATCCACTAATCTAGATGTGGACCAATTTGAAGCCATGGTGGGAAACTTGTCCTCACCCACATGCCTCTCATTCTCATAAAAAAATGGAATTTACATGAATCATCCCCATAATTCATCACTATACTTAGAAGACACGATCAACAAGTTTTGTGTCAGATGCATCCTAATAGATGGAGGGGCTAGGTTGAAAATATGTACCATGAAGTTAGTTCTAGCCTTAGGATTTTCTAAGGATTCTATTCATCCTAAAAGAAATAATACCATTAAAGCCTACGATGATGAAGAAATAGTATCCAAGGGTTTAATCATGTTGTTGATCAGAGTGGGACCTGCTATCAAGAATAGTTTTTGTCAAGTATTAGACCATGATCTTGCATACAAAATCTTGTTAGGTCATCCTTGGATCCACAAAATTCAAGCTCTCATTTCCACACATCATCAATGTCTTAAGTTTCTTATGATGGATATGAGATCACAATACCAACTGATAATTTGAATAGTCAAACTTGTGCCAACATCAAAGCTAGTCAAGATACTTTGGTTCCTAGCAATTAAGAAGCTCTTGCCAGTACTTCTCCCAAAGTTGATAGACAAATTAGTCAGTTAACCAAAAGCTTTGACAAGCTACTACGGTTCAATGGTAATGGATTCAGGAAGTACTCTCTCTATCTTACAAATCTACCTACATCACCTCGGTCACATGGGCAACCTTCTACACACAATAGCAGACATCTGTAGCATCAACATCAACACAACTACCAACAGAGCCAAGTACACTATTTAATAGATGACTTATAAAAGGAAAACTCCCCATGGAAGATCCTAAGGATAGAGAAGTTCTAAATTGGCTCTATAAATATGAAGAAAAAATAGTCCTTAATGTCAAAATACTAATTGATTGATATGGTAAAGGGTATTCAATCATGCAAAATATGAGCTATGATGGTAATGGTCCTATTGGAAAGAGCAAAGAAGGAGTGGTTGAGCCTATTCACCTTCAAGGAATTGCCGCAAAAGATAAAATAGGACTAGGCTATGATACCAACTAAAAAGAAATAACATCCAAGTAGTTGCATGATACTGTCCTCACAATGCAAGAAGGTTTTGATATAAGAGAAGCATATTTGATAGGAATTCAAAATTTCATGGATAATAACTCTGACATAGACTCTAGTGAATATGAATGGGACACCATCTAAGAGAATGAGTTTTGGAGGGACAAAATTTGATGTGATACACAAGTATACCCCAACTCTAATCGAAGGTGAAGGGTAAGGGTCCCAACCACAAGGATCTGAACTACAAGGTAACTATGATTCTAGTGATACTGAGTTGGATTTAAATGAACAAGCCTATTGTGAGAACAATACCATCATTGATCTGCCTCATACCTTAGATCCTCTAGACAACTCCATTATGATCATAACCATTTCTAATTTCACATAGCTCGATGACCTACTACCTTTGATCCATCTTGATCTCATTGACTCATATTTGTCTGAACCTATTGATATACCTATGTTCTCAAGTGATGAATCATTCATGAACTTCCTCTCCATAGACAACAGAAATGATTGTTCCACTAGTGATTTTCAGCATATAGTCTTTAATCAAGAGAGTTTGAAGTCTCCTAGCTGCAAAAAGAAAAATAAAAAAGAAAGATCTAACAGTGTAAACCAAAATCTAGTAGTGTTAGATCAAATAAAAGATAAAACAAAGAGAATATCAGATGGTGAAAACCTTGTTAAGGCACCAGATGATGGGATACTTGGCACTCTCCTGGAGCACTATCATGAGAAATCACCTATCTTGAATGAGCCTACAAAAGACATTAATATTGAAACTTTAGAAATACCAAGGATTCTACAATTAGCTACATCAATGATAGATAAAGAAGTACCCGAGTTCATGGACTTTCTAAGAGAAAATCAAGTCAACTTTTCCTAGTCTTATGCAGACATGCTAGGTCTTGATCCCAATCTTATAATGCATCACTTTTCTATCAAACTAGGAGTTAAGCTTGCGAAACAAAAAATAAGAAAGATGCATCCTCATGTTACACTACTGGTTAAATAAGAACTCAAAAAACTCCTTGATGTGGGATTTATAAGATCAATCGACCATGTAGAATGGATCTCCAACATTGTTCTTATGTCCAAACTAGACAGATGTATCAAAATTTGCACAAAATTCAAAGATCTTAATAAGAAATGTCTTAAGGATGACTTCCCACTTCCAAATATCGATACTATAGTTGATCTGACAACTCACCATGCCATGTATTCACTAATGGATGGGTTTTTGGTTACAACGAAATCAAGATTGCACCTGAAGATCAGGAAAAAATAGCTTTCATATGTCCATGGGGGACTTATTGTTGGAATGTCATTCCTTTCAGTCTAAAGAACGTTGGGGCTACATATCAAAGAGCTGTGACTACAATTTTTCATGACATGATGCACACATTCCTGGAAGATTATGTAGTTGATCTACTGGAAAAATCATACACAAGGGAAGGACATCTTCAAGTGTTATCCAAAATCTTTGCAAGGTTAGAAAAGTTCAAAGTTCACCTCAACCCCAAGAAATACGTTTTCGGGGTCACATCTAGAAAGCTTTTAGGATAAATAGTATCAACAAAAGAAATTGAAGTAGATCCTACCAAGGTACAAGCAATCACGGAGATGCCTCCACCAAGGAATATCAGTTAGTTGAGGTCATTACAAGAAAAACTTGAATCTATATGAAGGTTCATTGCATAGCTGGAAGATAAAAATCTACCTTTCACACATCTATTACATAAGAATTTTCATTTCAAATGGAATGACAAGTGTGAAATGGATTGTCAACAAATCAAGTAGTACCTAATGAACCCACTAGTTCTAGTACCACCAAATTTGGAAAAACCTCTAATTTTATATATTGTCACAACAAATACATCTTTGGGGGAATTTTTAGCACAATAGGACTCTATAGGAAAGGAACGCACAATTTATTACACCAGGTGAATGCTAACAAGTCATGAAATCAACTATACTTTCATCAAGAAGGCTTGTCTAGCAGTAGTCTTTACCTCATAGAAATTTCAGCACTACATGTTAACTCATACAATAAATCTTGTTGTAAATATTGGTCCACTTGAGTATCTATTGAGCAAGGCTACATTAACTAGAAGGTTAGAAAAATGGGTTATGATCTTGAGTGAGTTTGACATCCATTATGTTGATCACAAAGAAATCAAAGGACAAGTTATCATTGATCAACTAGCTGGCGCACCACTACAAGCAGAGCATCCCATGCATATCAAATTTCCAAATGATGAAGTTTTCACTATAGAATCAAACCAACCATGGTCATTATAGTTTGATGGTTCTTTCACTCAACATGGATTGGGGGTAGGCATACTCTTTGTCACCCCTCAAGGAAATACCATTCCTCGATTGTATAGGCTAATGTTTCCATGCACTAACAACATAACTGAGTATGAAGCTTTAATCACTGGACTCAAGATTGAATTGGAATGAAGGATCATAGAACTAAGGATTTATGGTGACTCACAGTTAGTCATAAATCAGATCAATGATGATTATCATACCAAAGATGACAAATTGTTGCCATAAAAGAAAATGGTTAACAATTTTAAGAAATACTTCATGGATATCAAGTTCATACAGATTCCAAGACTCAATAACAAAGAAGCTGACTCCATGGCCATGATTGCATCACTGCTACAACTCCCAAAAAATTAGGCTCGCTATGAATTTTTGGTGGAACAATCATTTGCACCTGCCTATGACACACCTAAAAGACAAATCATTTGCCTCTTAGTGGGATCTGATTTACCTTGGTATGGCAATATTTATGCCTATTAGTGTAATTAATATTTAATTACACTTGCATAACTTTACTTAGGTATTATTTATTTCCTAGGTTTATTTATTCTCATCATTATCTTTTGAGCTATCTTGTTAGTCAAGATAAGATTACGATCATGCATCTTTTCTTTTATAAAGCAAATCATATCTTGTAATTATAAAATTCCTGAATAATATTATGTTGCACATCCTTTTGTAATATCTCTATTTTTTTGTTTTTCTCTTCTGTGGAAGGTGATTTTATGGTTTCCATATCTGATCTTGGTTTCTAACATGGTATCAAATCCTTGATTCGCAGCCCCTTCTTAGATTTTTGAGAAAATCATTGCAGGGTTTGTTCGGGATTCCTCGAGGGTATCATTCCTTGAGTTCATCTATGAGGTGTTTTGGATCAAATCGGACTTCACCATTGGATTCAGGGCACTAGAAAAAGTCATGATTGACTTTTGTTTTGCAGATTTTGGCCATCGTTTACCAAATCCATGAGGGTTTCAGGCTGGGAGATTTTTTACAAGTTCTGAGGGTAGTCAAATTTTCAGAGCAGTTTTAGCAAAAACGGAGGTCACCATCACTTTGCAATGGCCAAAAACCCTAAAAATGCACTTCGTTTTGTCAATTTTGGTGTAGTTGATCCAGGAGGAAAAATTTGTTTGCCTGGGGGGTCGTACGACCTCCCTAGCACGCATTACAAGGCTCAAAAATTGATAAAAGTGCAAAAAAAATGTGTTTTTGATTTTTGTGTTGGCTCACCCAGTGTAAATTGGCTCCACCACTTGGCAGCCAATAGGTGGCTACTAGCCCGCCATCGCCGCTGGTACCAACCGCCCAAGCGTCATCGACAAGTCTAGCCCCCGCAGGCTCATACAACATTGGTTGTGATCACATGGGGGACTGGGTGCTATGCGCACAACCCCCTCTGCAAAACCATCAGTCCCATGGAGGACCAGAGGCTCTACACTAGCCCCTAGTCATGCACAGGACTAGGGGCCTATTGTTTTTAGCCCCTTGGGCACCCTCTAGCCCTTATTGGGCATTCTAGCGTTGTTTTCACCAAATCGGGCGTATTTTTTGCATACGATCTCTATTGCTTGCAAACGAGATACCTTTGCAAAGTTGATTCTGATGCCAACCTAATGGTGTAGGTTTTTTTACCATATTTTTCTCCATATTTATTGTACAGGCTTTTGAACTAAGATGTTTTTTTCACTCTGGAGGGCATATCTTTTCACTCGGTGATCCATTTTTTTTCATTCTTGCAGTGTTGGAAAGATGATTCAGACCTCTACACAGATCTGAGGTCTATTTTATTTTTCTATTTATGCATGTTTAGGATGCTATCCTTTTACAATCATTGGGTTATTGTAATAAATGAACTGAGATAAAGTTCCATCAGGGGGGTTTCTTGCATAATAAATCTGATTAGAGTGTAGTTTTTCACTTTGATCTCCATATCCATTTTGATTTGATGATAGCTCACATGGGTTATATCTAGTTTCTTAGTTTATTTTGGCCACATTTTTTCTATTACTTGACACATATCAGATTCATCGGTTCACACTTCAGTTGAGAGATTATGGTTCTTGATCCGCATTGGTTCAGATCCTTCTCAGTTTGAGGGCCATTTTTTTATGGTTACCGTTCCAAAGTCTTTTTTTGTACTCCTTCCCATGGAATATTTTCATTCAAAGTTTGGCATTGACATTGAGATACATGACTTCCATATTATGTCATCATTTCATCTATTGTTGCTTCACAGATTCCAGGGTTGTTCCAATTTGTGAGTTTTCTAGTGTTTTGTGGCATCGGGTCTACTGTCACATTATCATGATTCCATTTTTGGTTTCATTTGTAGACATAAGTATCTTTCCTTGCTTTTCAGATTGTGGTTCTAGTGTTACTCCATAGTGTTCTTCTAGTGCTTCTTTGGAGCAATCATCTCATTGTAGGGGGGTTTTGTCCCACTGGGTTTTCCTTCTCTACCTCCTTATTGCATTTATACTTGGGTACCTGATCAAGGCTTGTTGCTAGGACCCATTCATGCTTTCTTGCATTCATCTTAGTTTTAGGTGCATGCTTTGTTAGTCTCCCTAAGTTGAACTTATGGGGGGGTGTTAGTGTAATTAATATTGAATTACACTTGCATAACTTTACTTAGGTATTATTTATTTCCTAGGTTTATTTATTCTCATTATTATCTTTTGAGCTATCTTGTTTATCAAGATAAGATTAGAGTTATTCATCTTTGCTTTTATAAAGAAAATCATATCTTGTAATTATAAAATTCCTAAATAATATTATGTTACACATCCTTTTGCAATATCTCTTCTTTCTTGTTTTTCTCTTATGTTGAAGGTGATTTTCTGGTTTGCATATCTGATCTTGGTTTCTAACAATTCCTACCAAAAATATGACATCTTACAACCTAAATTATCCTAAAACCAAAAGCATAACTTTATTTGTCAATCCTCTCACTATGCTCTTATCTCTGACATCCTTTATTTCCATGGTCTTGATGGTACTTTACTTCAATGTCTTGAATGTGATGAATCTAACAAGGCTTTACAAGAAGTTCATGGTGGCATTTGTGGTACTCATTCAAGTGGACTAACCTTATCCAATAAATTGATTATAATGAGTTACCATTGGCCTAAAATGGAAAAATAATCATTCACTTTTGTGAAGAAGTGCTAAAAATTTAAGATACATGGGAATCTCATCCATGTACCAGCATAATAACTACAACCGTTTATGCCGACCTAGCCATTATCTCAACAAAGGTTAGATCTAGTTGGAAAGATTTGACTATCATCATTGAATGAACACAAGTTCATCATCACAACAATAGAGTACTTTACCAAGTGGATTAAGGTAGTACCTCTCACTAAGGTTACTGACAAAAAAATCTCATTTTTCATACTCAACTATATCATTTGTCAGTATCGCATTCCCAAATCCATCATCACAGATAATGGATGACCATTCAATAATTAGGATATTGACAAAATTTGTGAGAGATTACATATTCAACACCTTACTATCCACAAGGGAATGGCCAAGTAGAGGCCTCAAACAAAACTATATTGAAGATCTTGAAGAAGACTATGAATGATACAGGGAAAGATTGGCATGTACAACTCAATCCCGCATTATAGGCCTATAGAACTAGAATTCACATTCCAATAAGAGCAACACCATATGCTCTTGTCTATGGAGTAGAAGCCATATTACCTCTAGAGGTAGAGATTCCATCACTTAGAGTATCAATGAAAGGTTTAATCATTGATGATGAATACAAATTTTCTTGACTACAAGAGCTGAAACTCCTTGATGAGAAGAGACAATGAGCAGCTAATCATTTGAAAGCATATCAATAGATGATGTCCCATAGCTATAATCATAGAGTCAAGCCACATACCTTTTAGGTCGGTGATATTGTTTTGAAGGAAAACCCATGAAATCAGCAAGACAAAGAGAAGAAAGGAAAGTTTGAACTAAATTGGTTGGGTCCTTATGTGATCATCGCAATATACGGTTCAGGAGCATACAAACTATCAACTCCAGAAGGGGACCAGTTTGACAAACCTATCAACAACATGCACCTAAAGAAGTATTATATCTAAATTAGTTATCATCATCCATAAATATCCTTAAAAAAATCTATAAAAATAGCAAAAAATATCCTTAAAAAATCTATAAAAACAACAAAAAAGTGTCCTAAAAAAAATCTATAAAAAATTAGAAAATGTCTTGAAAAAAAATATACAAAATCACTAAAAATGTCCTGAAAAAAAAAACATAAAATTAGAAAATGTCCTTTAAAAATTTTTAAAAAAAATCAAAAAGAAATTAGAAAAATGCAATAAAGATAGATAGTGAAAATCTGGCAAAAAAAATGCTATTTGTAGCTCTCCATCTATTAGTTCATGTTCTTCACTTAGCTTCTCAACCTTCTTTTCACCATCATCTTAGGGCCATAATAGCATGACATTGCCATCATTTTCCTAGAGTGATAATGCCTTACCATGGCTTGATCATTGTACATATTCATTTTAGCAAGTTGTGTCAATTTTGGAGGAAAACGTTGACATACCAGGGGCAATCAACTTTTAGGTTCTACTGAAACAGCTAGAAAATGACATAAAATCCAATCATACAAACAAACAATCAAATCCTATGAATATTTATCCAATCATTGATCCATATCACAACTGTTATTAGCAAATTTCATATCATGACTCATATCTGGATAATCTCAAATCTGAATAAATGTTTGGAATATCAGTATTATATTGTGAACAATGGTTGTTTGACTTTCACTATCATCCCTCTAGAAGCACACTTGATGATGTACTAAACTAGAGTGGTGAGGAAATAGGATGATTTTTCTTTGTCTACTATCTTAAGAATTAACTATCAAGATGACACAAATATGTTGTGAGACATGATTCCCAAAGCGTATCATTGATGGCAGTTCCAAGCTCGCATCGAAAAGTGGTTAATCTTTGTTTGTTTATGTAGGAAATATTTAGGTCATCTCAATTCAATTATACCTTGATGCTTGTGTTCACTTGCTATATCAAAAATCATGAAAGTTGTACTTTGGTCATCATTGGTGCTATTTTCCCCTCTGATGCTTGCACATACTTCCAAAATTTTAAAATGCTCTATGATGATTCAAGAATGATAACAAAAGGCTCAACAAAATGGTTGGTTTCATTTAGATGATTGTACATATCTACATACTAGATTTGCATCAGATTTTTAAAAGGATTAACAAAAACATCAACAGTTGTCATGTCTCTTTGGACTATTTGTGGAGGACATTCAGACATTTGTTTCATTACCATCTTTCATCTTCATCGTCATTTCATTAATCATATAGTTTATCATTTATCATTCATTTTCATATCATTTATTTCCTTTATCATTTATATATCCATCATTATGCATTATCATTTCATTTATCATTTTTCATATCATATAATTTCATTGCATATCATTTAGATTCTTTATCATTTCATATCATTCATTTATCCATTGGGTATTTCATATCACTTTCATTTTCATATTATCTATATTTTCATATCATTAACATCTTACTTATCATTTTCATTCTACACAGTCGCATACCATTTATCATCTTCATTACCATTTCATTATCATATTTTATCTTTGTTTCATCATTTCATAATCTATTTCATTTCACTTATCATTTTAGTACATATCATTTATCATCTTATCATACATCTCCTTATCATTATGGGTGACCTCTTATTGCGTGGAGATCTTTGGCTGATAGGCCATTCATATCAGGCATCAGGGAGACTCATGGTGACCACGGGATTCGAGATAACCTTTGGCGGCTTGGTGAGAAGTCCCAGTGAATAGCCAATTTCTCACCGATAGTGTAACACTTGGGTTCATTGGAGTAACAATGATTGTTTCATTATGATGTCTCGACGATGTGCAAATGTCTCACCGATGGAGGTTCAAATGTTGGTCATCAATGTAACACTAAGGATCTCAAGAAGAACTCTCGACGATGTGTTTATGTCTCACCGATGATGAGAAGTCTTCGGTATAGGTCATAGTGAAGGACATATGTCTTGGCGACTATTGATGGCTTCGTGGTGACATAAGAGATGTCAGAGAAACCTCTTGGTGATATTAATAAGTCTTGCCAACTGGTGATTGGAGGTCAGTATGAATTTTGAACACTTCGGTATAACCTTTAATGACTCGACGTGAGGTCCTGGTGGGAACGATATGTCCTGCCGACAGAATGTTTCTTCGATGTGACTTGTGACATCGATATGTAGTCTCACCAAAGAATGATACTCTTGTGGAATTGTAAACTCACATCTATGAGACTTTTTGACCTCACTATGATCTCCTGGTGAAAGCAATAGGTCTCACCGACTGTTTGGTGCTTTGGTGTAACACATGAAAGCTCGATAGGATGTCTTGGCCAGCAAGAGTGGTAAGTTTTTCTGATAGCATAACTCTTCGAAGTGACTTGTGAACTCAGTAAAACATCTTTCCATTGGGAAAGACTCTTGTAGATACAATGTGAACTCTTTTGACCATTTGATTGTCCTATGTGGAATCTTGTGGACCAATAGGAGAAGCCGAATTTGAACAGTTCGAAGATTATTCATTGTGACAATTCTGTGAGGAAGCTCAACGGACATGGAATGACATGGTTATACTCTGTGATTGCAGATTGTGATCGGTTGGTTGGAAAGAAAAATTGGGTTGAATTGACAGCTTGTTGGGTGGTTGTATGATCAACAGATGTATTCTTTTCTGAAAAGACTATAACTTTAAGGTTCCTATACAAGATTGTTCATGGTGAATGTTGCTGTAAATAGACATCAGAAAGATAAGTCTAAAACTTGTATGTAATCTTTATTACTGTAATACAAAGTGACTTCTCTTGGTGTGGTGTGTTTTTCTCCCGTAAGGGTTTGCCCACATATATCTAGTGTTCATGTGTGATTGTCAAATACTTTGTTTCTGCTATCTACTTCATAGTGCATCTTAATTGGACTATAATTGAAAAATTAAAAGTATAGTTCTCTGAGGTTTTGGCATTAGGAGAGTTGTTTCCACACCTTGACTTTCCTTATAGACTAGTGGAGCCCCTTGATGGAGCTGGTCTAGAGACTAGTTGCCTACCAGTACCACCTATGCTAGGATCCTATCGAGGCCCTATGACCCCTATGTGACACACTTTGTTATCTACTCTTGGATTTTCTATGGGACCTAGGGTAAGACTCTCTATGCTCAGGAGGGAAAAACTCCTCATATCTAATCTAGTAATGCTTAGCCTCCCTAGAAATCTCTAATCCCTCTACAATGGCCTCTCACAAAGATGCACTCTCAATAGTGCTCATTAGTCTCTCAACAACCCTCTTTGCCTCTAATTCCCTTCATCTAAAGGAGTCTCTCTCTGGTATCAACTTCACCACTTGTAGGTCTGGGGCAGGAGGAGGTGCCTATGCCTTTTCTTATACATGCACTTGTGCCTGCACAAGTTGTGTTTGTAACTTTATTGCAAAACTCTAAGCTTGGGCCAACTCCCTTTGCAGTTGTGCCTATTTCCCCTTAATAGTCTATACCTAGGTCTATAGAGTAGCTATCTGTGCCTACTCCACTATGGATGGGACCCTAATCAATGTCCTCCATCCAATACTAGTCCTTGGCCTCTGCATGATTATACACTGCCCAAAATGTTTGGCCTCTATCTCACTCGCCTCTCCCCTTCACCATGTCTGCGATCATCCCCACCACCACCATCATCTAAGCTCTCCCCATCTCCACTCTCCTCATCATCTCCACTCTCCTCCTCATCCCCATTATCCTCCTCCTCCTCCCCTCCATCAACTTCCTTCTCTCCCCTTGCAACATCATCTTGTCTCCTATTGCCTAGCCAATGTGCCATCAAAATGGGTGTTGACTCATCTAGACATGTGAAATGAGGAAATGGGTGTGTGTGAAAATAAGTAGAATACTCCTCAAACATCCCTACATCAGTAATATTAGGCCTATAATCCCATACCTCAGGCTATAAACCTGTATACTATATATAAGTGACCTGATATGAAAATTTCAGCCCCCATCTAGGATCATCCTTGTACTATGCATAGTGCACAATGCCTTGAGGCATCCCCTGAGTATATTTGAATTGTCTATGTACATGTAATGCCAAAAATATCTCTATAATATAAAGGGTTTGACCTATAAGATACTAGGGCATACATATAAAAGGCATCTCAAGATGATCTATATCCCATGCCTCACAATTAGTGTAAGGCCTCCATATCATTGAATCCACATCATCCATAATTTGTCTCCAATAATCCAACCTTCCTAGCTTGGGTTGGAAAAGTACACTTGAATATGCATATACATACAGCCTACCTGGTGGCCTAGGCCTAGGTCCAAGTGATCTCATAATAGCAATATGCTCCCATTCCCAAATCTAGAGAAGGGTAATACCACATGAAAAATCACTCCCTCCTCTGTGCACTATCTAATGCAAGTCATGATACAAATGTGCTAACATGTAGCTCCCCCAAGCATATCTCCATTGTTGACCTATCATCTACTCAATGATCCTCCCCCACCCAACTGATAATCCCTTTGACCAGTGGTCTAGACAAAGGAAGCCTCTAATGAATGCACTCAAAACTGCGGGTAGGACTAGATATCTCCTCAAATCTACCCATGGCACCCAATACCCTACTACATGATCCTCTCCAAACACTCTCTTGAGCGCATCTATACCACCTATCTCCTTGTGGTCATAAAACACAAGAGAACCTACTACCAGAATCCCCAAAATATTGTATACATCCTCCATGGTCACTATCATCTCACCCGTTGAAAAATGAAAGGTGTTATGCTCAAAATACCACCTCTATACTAGTGCGGTCAACAATCCATTGTTGACCCAAATTTGAGACATAGACAACAAAGATCCCAACCCACATGTCACTATCAACCGTACATCTGTAGGTGTCAAATCTTGTATCTGATCCCAACTCATAGAGAAGCGCTCTTTGATCTAGAGGTTTTGAAAACCTCTTATTTTTGGTCATCATAAAGATAATCAATTAGACTCATATCATAGACTCATATCACTATGATCTATCTACTTAATATCATGCAATCATAACCCATATCTATCTACCAACACCCCATATCAGTAACCCATATCAATGATCCATATCAGTGAACCATATCAATTTCTCTATCTAAGTGACTCATATCATGAAATCAATGCAAAATCTATCAATCTAAATATCAAATCAATTTACTTTATCACGAATTACTATTTATTTTATTTTTCAGGAAAGAAAAATTATCAACAATCAAATCATCTTCCTATTTGTACTTCAGTCATGAATGCAAATATTTTTTCAATCACATCATCTACTATTTGTTTACTATTGCAGAAAGCAAATTTATCATGTCATATCAACCATCTGCTCTTTGTTTTCTAAAGCAAAGTTATCAGCTATCTACTCTTTGTTTTATATTTTGGGAAGCAAAGTTATCACTTCATCATTTATCATATCTTGTATCATTTCTATCCATATCAACATGTTGACAAGACAATTTATCTATCTATTGACCAAAGAAGCAATATAAATCATCATCCTTTCATCACTTTCTTTAAATAGTGCATTTTTCCTAAATTTCTTGGATGCGCTAATTTTCAGCATCTATGCACTAGAACCCCAAATGCATTAAAGTTTCCCCCCAATGCGCAAGAAACCTAAATGCACTAATGTATTCCCTATATGCATTATTCTATCAATGGCTAGGGCACAAATTCCTAAATGTGCTAATCTACTTCCTCTGTGTGCTAAAGTGCCACTTTCCTATAGGCATCCTAGATGCCCTATTTTGGGTATTGGATGTCCTAAAATATCTATTTCCTATTTTATCCTTGATGTGATGTATCACACCCTCTATGTGCTACAGAAAACATTGAATGTGCTAAAATTTGAATCTATGTGTTAAGACGAACTATTAAATTATAAATCCATGCAAAATTTCATCAAAAATTGATTGAAATCACAAATTTTCAAAACAAAGAGGATTGAATCGACTCATCAATGGTCCATAAGCAGTTGGTTTATGGTACCGATCGGCTTGCTTGAATATATGTGTATGATATGGAATCTCCATCTCACCAAGTCTCGCCAGGTCAACATTAGAGCAAACAGTCACTAAATTCAAAAGGTGAAATTGACTTTCCCTTTTTACCCCTTTGACCTTTTGAAAGTCAACCAAGGTGGGTTTTTGTGGCATTTTATTTTTATTTTTCTATTTTTCCTCAAACTTTGACCTTATTTTTCAAACTGGGGCATTTTTTTAATCAATTATTAGGAGCTAAATCACTGCATCTCTCTCATCATCTGAAGTTCATCATCAAATCAACATTTTTTTTCTTTTTTCTCTCATCATCAGTGATTTACCTCCTGAAGGGGCATCATCAATATCGGCTGCATATCATATTCAAATCAAAAGGAATATCAAGCATGTTTTGTTTAATCAAGAGCATATCAGTTAAAATGTTTTGATGAGGGGAAAAATCAAATGCAACAAATTTCAAAAGCAGGAATATTTTCTTTGAAGCAATGTGTTTCACATATCACTTCAACAAGGGGAAATATGTATATGCATAAATTTGGTCATGTCCAATTAATCCTGGCACATAATTAAATATACATTATTTAATTAATTTCTCTAAAGTCTGGACATATGATTGAATTTAATTATTTTAGTTATATTGTTCATTCACTTTATTCTTCCACTTTAATTAAATAAATTCACTTTATTTAATTATTTCACATTTGTATGTCTACTTAATTAATTAAATAAATAGCCTTTGGGTATGTGTAGGATCATCATGGAAAAAACAGGCACTTAAATGGCAAAAAATTCAGAAAATTAGAGTTAGGAAATTTGACGTAAAAATTTGAATAATTTATCCATATTCTTTAAAAAATATGTAACAATAGAATCTGAATAAAATTGAATGTAGTTTCTAAACTACTAGGATTGTCTAAGAAAATAAATCTATTTGGCGAAAATTTGAAATTTCAATGCAGTGGTACTTAAATTTCAGGGAAAAAATAAGAAGTAGGTGTCTATTTGACCACCCTAGAACCACAACAAAATGATAATATTTTTTATAAGATTTTTGATATAAGTATAGGACTCATGCCCCAATGTGATGCATATTTTTTTGTAAATTTTTTCCTAGTGAATAATTAATTATGAATTTTTTATTACCACTTTTAAAAAAATATAAAAAATCGTATGTCTGACCACCTTAAGACTTGGTCAAAACTTCATGAAATTCAATTTTTCTTTTTTTAATCCTATAGTATGTGAAGCATAGAATGTGATGCATGTTTTGGATTCAAAAAATGTTATACCATTTGAAAACTATAGATGTTTTTTAATCAGCTTATCAATAAGAACTTTAGCCATAATTTGAATAGAAAATGAACAATAATTATTTATTAAATTCAAAATAAAGCATAATTTATATCAGTGGAAAGATAATAATCTCCTTTAAAAACTCTTTTTGTTTCATCAATTTTGGGTAAAAAAATAGTCGTCAGCCACATACCCATCATATTGCCACTTTTTGGCCCCATCACGATCCTGCACATACCCCTTTATTTATCTTAATTAATTATCACGTTTTGAATTTAATTAAGTCTTTTGATTTAATTAAATATAAATATTTCCTTTCTCCTATTCAAATATTTCTTCTAATTAATCAAATATTTTATTTAATTAATGTCCTTCATATCTTTTCAAATCATAATTAAATATTTAATCTAATTATGAAATCTTTTATTATTCTTCAAATTTTAATTAAATGATTATTTAATTGAAAAAAATCTCCATGTCACCCATAAATAAATAATTGAATTTATAATTCATTATTTATCTTCTTAAATCTTTCCAAAATTCTCTAAAAAGATTATTTTTATCATCTCATCTTATCTCTTCCATGAAAGAGGAAACAAATCCTGCTTTCTATTTTTCTTCTATTTTTTCTCTCCAGTCTTCTCCATCTTCAACCATTTGATCTTCCAGGATTATCATAGTTGTTGATTGCATCAGCTAATCAAAATCCTTCGAAAGATCTATAAATATGCCTACATATCCAAGCATTTGTTCAATTAGGCAATAAGCAATTAGAGAATAGTTGCATTCAGTTAGCATTTGTTATTAAAGCATTAAGAGCATTCGTAATTTTAGTTTCTTTATCAAGTAATCATAGCAATCTGTAATCATGCATCATTTAATCAGCATAATCATTTCTTAGCATAGCATGCATCCATTATCTACAATCTCATTCTTATGGAGGACTATTTGTTGAGCCTAGAAAAATCTGAGAGTAATAGCTGGAATTGACAAAATCACTAGAGATAGAGGATGATAGGATGACATCAAGGGAAAATTTGAGTTTTCACTTATTTTATTTCATTTTATATTTTGATATAATGTTCTATTGTTGTGTTTGATCTTCTTTAATCTATTTTTAGCTTGCACATATAATCAATCACACAACTAAATCTCCCTACCTCTCTACTTATCTATATCTTCCCTCTCCCTCTCTACCCAACTCTCCATCCATCACAACCTACCACTCTCTCTCTCTATTACTCTC
>VDFB02153711.1:0-10049 GCA_007258455.2 Sequoia sempervirens
CTATGAGGAGGAGGAGACGGGCTCTTCCGAGAGTGGGGATGAGGAGGGTGGATCAGGTGCTAAGGAAATCATCCAGACTTTCGATGAGGACCTTGAGGAGGAGGTGGCGAGGCAATTGAAGGATGTTGGGGTGGAGGCAGAAGAGTCACCACATGGTGAAGAGGGGTAGCCACTAGAAGAGCAATAGATAAAGGACTTAACTGAGGCTGAGACCCATGTTACCAAGAGCCCTAAGGGCGAGGCTACTAAGGAGAAGAAAGAAGAAGAAGCAGCAAAAGAAGAAACTCCCATCCATAAATTATCTACCAAGCTACCTATCAAATGCCTCATATTCGTTCATGACTCTGACGAAGAAGAAGAGGATGATACCAAAGAGAAAGAAGAACCTCAAAAGGAGAAGGGGGCGGAGGTCTTGCCCCTGACTGAGAAGGGAGAGGGTAGCCATGATTCACCCAAGGATAAGTCTGCTATGCCCGAATGGTTGGAAAGACAACTTGAGAAAACAACCCCAATGTTGAAGGACCTAAGGGCGAGGTTGGAGGCCATCTTGGCTCGATCTTAGATCACAATGAAGAAGGAGAAGAAGCCCAAGGTCTGATCCAAGGTAACGATGGATGCTTCTGGCTCCTGAGCCGCGCAAATTGAAACACCTACAATTGGCCAGGCAGGGGTGAGTTATAATATCTCCACCATTGACTTAGGGGCAACAACCAGAGAGTAGAAGGTCAGGCACCTTGAGGAGTCGGTGGCCACAGTGGTCCACCTAATAAAATAGGATAAAATCTCCAAGGACGAGCTCAAGGCACAGGTTGCAGCGTTAACAGACTACATACAGTAGTGGTCCTTAGTGGATGACCTGCCCACCACCTCCACGGCCACACCATAGTTGCTCTCCAAGGAGCAAATAGATAAAATGGAAAGAAGGAAGAACTTGGAGAAAACCATCGAGGATTGGTTCTGACAAGTCACATATGTCAGAAACATGGGGATCAGCAGGGCTATGCAGACAGCCAACAAGTTCTTAGACTTGATACAATCTTTGGAGAGCACGAAGAGGCTCTGCACCAATTTCCCCACAACCTACGACTCCACCTTCCCAAGGATCGAAGCTATCCTTCAAATTCCTGAGGCCACGTGGGAAGAGAAGCTAGAGCTTAAAAAAGAAGATCACTGGCTAGTGGATGTGTGGAATAGAGACTTCGACAACCGGAAGGAGAGGTTGGAGCAAATCTTGAGCAGAGTGGATCCGGACATTGAGTGGATCAAGGAGATCTAGGCAGAATGCACTCGATATCTTAAGCTGATGACGGGCTATGATATGCCCACTATGCAAATGGATCCAGAGAAGGTCAAACCATACTTCTAGGAGAAGATGAAGGATGAGACAGCCAGAGATATCACAATGGAGTTCCTAAGTTTTGCTGCCCGTGCCTTCGACCAATCCAAGCTTTTCAAAGACCAAGGCTCGAAGTATGACGAAGATTGGAAAAGGCTAGAAGAAAATGCTAAGGAATGGAGCTATCAGGGTTTGTGATGTGAAATCCTTGTGATAGACAAGCTCCAAGCGGTCATCCTCAAATATATAGAACACGCAGCTTTCGAGGAGTAGAAGGAAAGCCCATCCAAAGAAGAAGACCTTCCTGAAGAATAGCTACAACAAAGGAAACAACAATTTGCTAAATGATGAAAGAGCTACAGTGCCATCCACAAGAAGACGAAATAGGGAAGAAGACAGGAATGTAATTTTTTAATTGAGATCTATTTGGGGGTAGGTGAAACCCTATTTTGTAATGAATCGTGGCCACACAATGAGAATGAATCTTGGCCATTCATTCAACTTTTTCAAAACTATAAATAGGGCACTCCTCTCATTTGCAAAGAGAGAGTTGAGTTGTTGTAAAGGCATGTTGCTGAAATTTATAAGAAAAGGCATTGACTTGATGTATTTTCTTAATTTCTCTCATGTTATTTTATTCATTCTCCAATGTTAGATGTTTGACTTAGATCTTATTGCTGTTTAGTTAGCTGTCTTATTTCTTTGGATAAATCTTAGGAATGTTGTTGGGTGATTGTGAAAATTCCTGCCTTGTTGATGATCCCTTAGTCCATACTTTTTGTTGTTTGCTGAAGGTATAGCTATGCAAAGTTAGCATGGACTTGATTTTAAAGCTGCTCCAAATATTTATCTTTGATTCATGCATGTATGTGGTGGATGAAGGATGAAATATCTGCAGCCCTTAGAAGATAGCACAATTTCCATGATACTGTGAAATCCCTGGTTAAGTGGGATATTGTTTTGAGGAATTGTCCATTACAGGAACTCCATTGTCACTATTCATAGCAAGCTTCAGACTTAGGAACTTTTCCTCTCCTTCGCCCTTTTCCTTTTTTTTAGTAACTAACCTATGCTAATGTTCATTGCACATTGTAAAGCCAAATCCAATAACTAGATGGAGTCCAAGATTGCTGTTTGAACCTACAGCTGATGCATAACAACTTCCCACCCTAAGAACTCCATTTTAAGATCCAACTTCCATGCTTTGTGTCCTTGCTTTGTATTTTCTGTAAGACCACCTTGTGATTTCAGCAAATCACATCAAACTACTGAGGTATCTAAGCACTGTCATGACTTGACATCTGAGAGACCTTGGGATAGTGTTCTGCAATTTGATTGTGGGAGATTGTCTTTCAAGAGAGGTAGTGCACCTACGCACTGCCTGTGTTGAAAAGTGCATAAAAACACCATCAACAATGACACTATAGGAATGAAAGCTATGTTATTCAAGGTGTCCATATAAAAAAAAATGCAAAAATGCAACATGGAAAGAATTTTCAAAGGAAGCTTGCTTAGTTCATGCAAGGTCTTTAACTTAGGGAACATTGTGCCTAATGTCTCCAAGAGAGGACTAATTAGAGAATAGATAATTTGCAACTTAGGGGATGCAATGAATCACATCAAGCCACTAGGAGGAATTCAATATGCTAAGAGAGATCACACTCCTAGAGGAAATTACACCGAATGTCATCCACAAAGTGACAAACACATTGTATGAAGTGAGAAGGATGCACTAAGAACTGAGCAAAAGGAAAATGAAAAAGAATAGTGCTAATGTATGCCCCCACTTTAAATAAATTTCTAACACCATGTTGTGAGAAATTACTTTAAAGTAGCAAAGGAAAAAATTTAATAAGAAAAATAAGACATGAGATCCAAATTGGAAAGCCCTATGCCAAGTCATATGTTTTTGAGTAAAGCTACATCATGTGAAGAAAAGGAAAAAGAAAAGGAAGGGGTTGCCCCCAAAATGAAAACACCAAACACATAAGGGATCTATGGATTTGGGGTCAGTATGTTCTTTGCTGCAATGATTTTTTTATAGAGCTTGGAACTATCATCGTCCCCCAAATACACATAGAATTGGAAGAATGACACAAATAGAGTGAAAACAAAGCTTTTTTGAATTGACATGGAAGAAACAGGGTGTCTCAGCACCGTCATCCCAAAAAGAGGAAACATGATGAATGAAAAAGAAAAGGTGAAAGAAAAGGAAAAGATTTTGGGTCAATATGAAGGAGACATGAATATCTCGATTCCTTGTGTCATCCCTAAAAGGAAAACATGAGAAAAATGAAAAAGAGAAATTTAAAAGGAAAAAAGGAAAAAGAAAATCCTTTTTTATCAACATGGAAGAGACATAGGGCTCCCCAATGCCTTACGTCATCCCCAAAAGAAAAACACAAGAAAAAGATAAAGATAAGAAGCAAAAGTGATGCACAACATAGAGAAGAATGAAGGTACAAATAGTGGAATGCCACGAAGAGAGATAACATAAAATAGAATGTCACAAGGGGTTAATTTATGCACATGCCAATGGTGGGCAACTAGCCAAAGGAATCATTTGCCAATAGTGGTGAATTATTCCACTTTTGTTTTTGTGGAAGTTTTGAAGTGGATTGTGTGTCTCCCGATCTACTCTACTCTTTTTGATTGGTTTTTGAATCCAAAACTACAAAATACCACCTGTAGGTCTTCTCCAAGCTTCTCCAAGGCTTGATGACAACTTCAAGGATTTGAAAAAATTTCTCCACCTTAGCTTCTTGGTATATTTGTAACCTAGCCCTACAAATCACATGCAAGAAGAAGGAAAAATGTTGTAGGGGGTTAGTGAATAGGGGTTTTCCTTGGTCAAGCCTCTTTATGGTAATTAAACCTTGAAATAGAATGAAATATGGAAAGAGAAAGATGAATGAACAAATAGAAATTTTGCAACTCAACAAACCCTAGCAATAATCTGTTGAAAACATGTAAGTAATGGCTGCAATGGATATGTATTTGGAATATTTTTTGATGTTGATAGATCTTGAATGAAGCTCTTGCTTGAATCACAAACCCTACATCACAATTGTTAGCTCTAAAAAAACATGATGTGAGGAATCTTTGACAAGATGGATGACACTTGAAGAATGATCTATAATGCTTGATAATCTTCCCTTGAAATTCCTTGAATTCTCTTGTGAATGCTCAAATGCTCTCGTAAGCTCTTGAATGCTTGGTAGTAGAAAATGAGTTAAATAACCTTGTATTTACACTTAATTATGCAAGAGTTCCCAAAAATACAACACTACAAGTCAACATCAGATCTAGGAGAATAAAATACCACCAAATTTGATTTAAATTTGAATTTTGGTCACACAAGACTCATTCGCCCTAGGTGGTGAATGAGTCCCATCACACATAATGTATGGGATGAAAAATCAAAAGTGTCTAGAAATGTATAAAACTTGCATCGGAGCCAAAAAGACCTAAGTGGGACTTATTCGCCCAAGCTGGTGAATAAGTCTCATACACTAAATCTAGGCCACACAAGCCAAGAACACCTGAATTGTGATTGGTCATTGATTGATTATGGGATTATCCTAAAAAATATGCAATAAATGAGGCTTGTGGATGCAAAATAGCACCAATTAAAGCATAAGAAATCTTAATTATTAATGACAAGCCTAGATGAATGTGAAAGTGTGTTACAACACTTTACAATACTCCAAATAAGGCAAGATTAATGTTGATTATGATTAAAATTATGTTTATTATGCTTAGTTAATTGATAAAACCCTAGAAAAGTGTGAAAGTCTGTCACAACACTTCACAACAATTTTGCAAGGCACCATTAAAATCTCATTAGTTCACAAGGGCCCAAGACCTAATGTGAATGTGTTATCCACATTACAACACTAAATCAAGGCAACATTAAGCAAAAATCACAAGGAGGGCCCAAACAAGCCAGAAAAAGTAGAAGGGCTACTTTTTCGGTGACTCTAAATACAATAAGTCATTTGCTACATTTCAGATCTCAAAATTGCATTTTAATCATTCTCAACTTGTTGCATACTTGCATTTTGAATCAAATTGGCATTAATTGGGATTTTTTAATAAAAATATTCAATGTTAAAACTATTTACAAGTAGACACAGAATCTTTAAGAAGTATCATACACAGTCAGACTTTGAATTTCTGAAAAGCTTTCCCAAGACTCAAATGTCCTTGGGTGCCCTTGTCTTCTAGCCCTTTCTGCCTCAAAATTTTTATGACAGGGTCTTGTCAAGATCCCCTATTCAAACTTATTTTTTATCTTTCAAAAACTTTTTGTATAACAATTTGAACATTGGTAAAAAGCATCATCATGATGGCTCAATATTTTTGTTAGATGTTGACCTCTTTGAAATATTTGGTGGATGTTTCAAGTTGTGTGTTTGGAGATGACCCTAATTCAAATGAGGACATTCATGATCCTTCACCTCCTAATGCGTGTCCTAATGAAGTAGATATCTTGGTACAAGATGAAGAGATTTTCAAAGAATTCATACATAATTCTTTATGCAACCTTAAAAATAATGTATTCTTTTATCCTTCCATGAGATTGTCTAATCATACATATCAACAATTGACACCACCTACCATACGACCATTTGAAACATTGACTATCTTACATCTAGAAAGTGACTTACAAGTAATATCTCAAGAAAAGCTCATGGAAGAACTTATTGTTAACAACCACAAAGAGTACATACCACCTAATTCTCCTCCATCTTATGAGAATAAAGTCATAAACATACTCATTAACCTAGAACATAACTATGGACAAGGCTTAAAGGTATTGAAAAAAAAAAATGATATAAATAATGAACATGAGATCCACTCTCTTTTAGAAAAAATACCATTGGAAGACACTAAAAGTGTAGGGTATCGATATTTTCCACTTTACATCAAAAATTTGTTCCACGAGCCAAGCAATAAAAATTCCATGGTCCTCTTAAGAAGATACCATTAGTACATCCTATAACCAATATTAAATGGTCCTTAGATGCACTTATCAAACTAGGAAACATTACATTACCACCCATATGTGACCAAGAAGATAAGAAAGGAAAGATAAAAAATATGTCTTACTATGCATATCATAGAACACTTGGACATCTAACTAACAAATTCCATGCTTTAAAGAGGGAATCAAAATAATTTGATCCTTATGGGGATAAAATTGATTGTATAATACAATAACATTTATTTTCTTTTCTCCTTCTCATGTAGCAATTTTAGTGTCATAACATACTCTCTACCACCCATGAGGGTGTAAACTTAGCTTGATTGAATCATCTTTAATTGTGCAAGGAGAAACATATCATAATTCATTGGGCTCGTCATTGTTCCTATTATTGGGGGTCATGGGGTTAGGTAGCCTTGTTTTAGGTACATTCCTTTAAGCAAAGGATCCTTTTGTATCTCCTTAAAAATTTAGTGTAGCAAATACACTAACATTTCAAGGAGGGCATATAGTCCCCTACTTATTGATTACATGTTAAATGGTCCCTTTTTGGTGATGGTGGTATATAAATCCTAATAAATGTGATATTTTCAACCAAAATGTGGCCTCCTCAATCTATGTGAGTGTCTCTTTGGTGGTGATATTAGGATTGATATACCTTAAGAGTGTGACCTTTATTGGTATATGGTGTTCCCCTTTGTAGTAAAACTATGGTTAGTATACCATAAGGAGTTAGTTTCTATTCTACAACTTATCCTCTCTTAGTGGTGATTTGATGTGTGATATGCCATAAGGTGTGACAATTCATGTATTCAAGAAATCCCCTTTGTTATTGTTCACCTTTTGTGGTGGTGTTGCTATAACATCCCTTGAGGTTTTAGTGTTATCATAATTTATGCAACCCCTTAGCTAAGATTTGTTTTTCCCCCAAGATGTTAAAATTTGTTCATCCGTCAAGATGTTAAACTTTTTTTCATCCCCTAAGATGTTAAACTTTGTTCATACCTCCAGATGTTAAATTTTCTTCATCCATTGAGATGTTAAATTTTGTTCGTTCCCTAAGATGCTAAATTTTTTTCATTCATCGAGATGTTAAAACTTGTTTGTCCTCAAAGACCTTAAACGTTGCTCATCCCCAAGACATTAAAATTTGTTCATCCATCAAGACATTAAAATCTGTTCATCCATCGAGATATTAAAATTTTTAATTACCCCAAGATGTTAAAATTTATTCATCCCTCAAGATGTTAAACTTTTTTGTCCCCTAAGACATTAAAATTTGTTTGTCCCTTGAGATGTTAAATTTTTTTTGTGCCCCAAGACATTAAAAAATTTTCTTCTCCGAGACATTATTTTTTTTTGTCCCCTCAAACATTAAACTTGAGCACCCCTTCTTAACATAACCACCTAGAATAACATAACTTTCTTTCTAGCGGATTCATGTGTTTCATGAGTGATGTGGCATAACATAACTTGATAGTTCCCATGGGAGCATTCATTTATTTGGTAGATGGCATATGGTATTTGAGATAATTTAAGATCGAGGTCCCTTTTCCTTTCCAACTCAAACCTTTTAGTACAAAACTATGTTTTCTTGTGTTCCTCTTTTGTGTATTATTTGTGTTTACATTATGTTTACATCATGTTCAAGTTTTCATTTTATTTTCATTTATATGTTATGTTAAATCATGTATTTTTGTAATGTATGCTTGTGTTTTCTGACATGTATGTTTGTGTATGTTATCTTCTTGTATATCATATGTATGTGTGTTCCTTTGTGCTTATGTTGGTTTTCCATGGGATCTTGGATCTTTGGAGATTTTTCAATCCCCTATGTCCTTAGTCATCTTATCCCTTCAACATTTGGACAATTAGATCCATCTTTACATATTTCCTACCTGAGTGTGAGTTTGAGCATAAGTACACACTCTCACTAAATTGGGGGCTAAATGTAGCATCAAAAATAGTAACCCTTGACAATTTCACACTATGTTATATCCCCCCTAATTTATTGAGTCTAATTGAGATAAATCAACAAAGGAATCCAAAAGAAAAAGACACCCATAAAAAGACTCATTTTCCCATGGGAGAATCATTCCTCCTACAATGCTTAGATCTAACTTTTAGTGATAGGTAAATAGTCATATGTACTTCCTAGAATTCCTGCAAGTTACTGTTAGAGTTTGTTCATTATTGGGAAATTGCAATTTTAATATCAAGGAACATATTTTAATTAGGTTAAGCATAGAAAACTTATTTAAGTTATTTTTCAATTCCCTAATAATATAGATCTAGGTCTAATTGACTCACCATCATGGTTGAAAGTCAAACTATTCACCTTGTTGATTTTTATTCTAATGTACCTTTGAAAAATTAAATGATTGATCCTAGGTTCAGGCACTAAACATTAGGATCACCCCATTTTCATATGTTATAGAAACAACATAGGAAAGTCCAATATTCCCTAGGTGATATTAGAAAAGGTATAAAATAAAAACACACAAGGACAAGTGAAGTCTAATATTCACTAGGTGAGTTTTCATGTCAACCATACTACAAATTACAAGGAAAAAATCATTGTTCAATCTAAATAACCCTAATAATGTGCTACAAATATAATCAATATTCCATGAAACCATCACTAAGTTCATAGTGTGTGAACAAAGTGAAGCATATAGTGGAATGTATGCCTGCACCTTAAAGGAATTACTAATTCCAACAAGGAGCATTTTCCTTTCAGATAGAACAAAGTGATATTTGCAAAAATGATAGTTATTGGAGGTTGTTGAGAAACCCTATTCAAAATGATGTTTCAAAAAAATGAATCATGACAAGGGTTTCCCCCAAATCAAATCTATATTATTAACAACAAAAAATAGCATATGAGGGATCCAAAGATCTATGGTCAATATAAATAAGATATAACATATAATACGACCATGATCTATATTGACATTATTCCCAAAATACTTGTGGAACTATGGACACAAGGGAGAAATAACACATCAGGAGAAAGTTATATTTTGTGGGTCATCTTGGAAGATACCTAAATGTCTCAACACATTGCATTGTTCTTGAACCAACAATTTAATTTTTTTCTATTGACTTCTCTTTCACTCTTAGGATCTTTCACCTAAAAGGAGAGAGATAGAACACCAAAATTGTGATGGTTCATTCAAATAGAGGATTGTATGATGTGAATATGACTAAATGTAATGTTGTAAATGGAACTAAATGATGAAATTGACTGATTATTGATGCAAAACTAATGTAAAATGCAATGTTTGAAAACACGGTGAGATATGCAAGAATGAACTAAAACATGAATAAATGAAAAACAAAATTTGAAAGAGCCTGATCACAGTGCACCTGGAGTTAGATTGAAGATCTGAGAAGATTGTGGAATGCTGGTAAAATCAGTGCAAATCACCAATGGGACTCATTCACCACTAATGGTGAATGAGTCCTGCTACTGGTAAAATCTCCTGAAACAGGTTTCTGATTGTCGGGAATTGGAATCTAACAAAATCACCTTTTTCAGCCATAAGGTGGGACTCTATCATCACTGATGATGAATCATTCCTCCTCCAAAATTCTATGAAATCAAAGGTCAATTTTGTAGCTCCAAATCTGCACTTGTCTTCTTGTCGGATTAACAAAGTCAAATATGTAGAAAATGTATTGTAGGTTGTCTCCAAGCTTGAAATACGGTTTAGTTGACTTGAA
>VDFB02153712.1:0-18280 GCA_007258455.2 Sequoia sempervirens
AGTGATGATTGCAGTATTGGGTTTTTGCCGGCTTTGCAGAAAATATTATGCCCTAGCTGCCATTTTCTTCATCTCGTGGGCTGCCATTTTCTTCAACCTGTGGGTCATCTCCAAGCAAACAGGTAAAATTTTAAAAAACCCCAGATCTTGTCAAAATTCCTTACTCCCCTGCCTATGTTGCATGTTGTATTGTATTATGTACCCTGCGATAATAGCAAGCCAGGAAACGTTAAATATCATAGACTTGTCAGGGCCATCAGATTCAATACAAATGTGTTTCTAACGTATTTGAAAGAGTTTTCCTATTGTCAAAACTCAAAAACCTGTGTTGTAATTCATTGGCGAGCATATATTTCTTGATTATCAAAATGGAAACGATCATCCTACAGGGGAAGGAATGAATGAAATGTCTAACATCTCCTTAAATCAATTAGCCTCGTAAAAAACATGTTTCAAGATATTTGAAGGTGGTTTTTCACATTTTCCATGTTAAGAAGAAATTGATTAAAGTATTTATTTAGTAAACAATAAGAAATCAAATAACATTGAGGGAATTAGAACTTGTTACCAGGTTATAACAGCTGTTGCTGGAGACTGTCTTTTTAATGGAGTACTGTTGCTTATCCACCTGGCCACCCTCACAATGGGTGCAGGGTTCCATAAGCCTTTCCTTCTTTTATAATTCATCCCACTAATATGCATTCTTCCTATTTTGTTCATTGTCCCAAAGTTCAATCACACGCATCCAAACCATAATCCTCCCTTTGTCACTCTGTTATAGGGTCTCAGCCTTTCAGGGAAAGAGGGTGAGCAAACAAACACAGGGATAATAGATTTTCACATAGCTATCATACAAGAATGGCTTTCAATGCAAACAAGATAAGATTTCACAAATGAAGAACTGATAATTTTTTTTCAATAATATATCAAAAGAAGCATTTCAATGAATCCATTGCACCAGCGTTCTACCCTTTCTTATACTCTTCATCTTAACATTACTTATAAATATTGAAACAGGGTGATCAGTATGGTTATCTCTCTTCTCTATGCCTTGTGCCCAATGGGTCTGATAAAAGCTTGTACGCACTCAGTTTCCAGTCAGAGCCATGTTTACAAAAGGGAAAATTAACACCCAAAACACTCACTTTACTTTTTTCCCCTCATTAGATGTACGATGGAGACCTCTATCCAAAATAGACTTTTAACGTAAATTTGACACTGCAACTAGTGCAACTGTGATAACCTATTTTCATCATTATTTTTTTTCACTTAAATGTTCACACAATAATGGCATTAGGCAAGCAAGGGATAGGATAACTAAACAATAAATTCATGGATGCAGCAATTAGATAAACATCAACATTTGACATCAATTACATTGTAATACAAGCTTCTGTAAAATACCTTAAGATCACTTTCCAAATAAGGAATTGGGCTTTCGTTTCTAACCTTAGATTTACATCAACCTTGCACTCACAAGAACATCACCTAGCTAATCTACACTTTCTTCCTCAACCAGTCTCTATCCATAAATTTTCTCAAACTCTGAGCATCTAAAACCTTTGAGTGCTATCTACCTTCTCAGTGGATTTCTTTTCCTTTTATATTTTTTTGTTCTTCACTTCTGTTGAGAGAAATCTGATCCTGTGATAAATTTGGGAACGGTTCCTAGCTACCTCCATATTTTTACATATCATTTGTTGTTACAGTCTCTCTTTTTTCTTTTCTGTTAAGTTTCTTCTTTTGAATTTCAATGGTGATTTGACAAAGGGATCTAGATTTGCAGCTCTCCATTTATGATTTTATCAACTCCATTTCTGTTTTCTTTTCCCAACTTGAATAAGTTATATTCTACTACAATGAGTTTTTCTAAAGATTAAACATTGAAAGATTTTGTTATGTTGCTTATATAAAATCTTTCTCTCTAAATCCTTTTCCTTTTTAACATGAAACTAACTTCTGGCAATATATTTGTTGAATTGGTTTGCAATAGCATACTTCTGAGGTTTTCTTTCAAGCATACTTCTGAGGTTTTCTTTCACTTTCCTATGGATGAGCCGCCTCACTGCTAGGCTGAATCAATTATCCTCGTAGGGAACTGAGCATGCCCCTTCAACTCTTCTTAGTTATACAGTGTCTGAGATTCATATAACCTAGACAGTATCACATCATCTCATATATAACACGTCATATCCTTCAATTCTGCTTAGTTATCATACAGCCTGTGTGATTCACACATAACCTGGACAGGATCACAACATCTCATATATAGCATGTCATATAATTATCAACATTCATATACCAATTAAAATAGATGTACCTGTCATATATCATAAATCATGTTTTGCTAAATTAGTAATGACCCATCAAAATCATTATCACACCCGGAATAACTAGATTTAAGGGATTTTGATAAATTTGTTCAAGTCTTGGACAATATGTTGCCATCTGCCCAAGTCACAAAAGCAAAATTATACAACCAAAACTAAATGAAATTATGCAAGTCTTAATAAAACATGGGGAACATGATAAGAACATCATTCAGAGATACTCTAGATAGGTCCACAAAAGGGTGTTATGTTTTGGGGTACTTAGTCAGCAAGAAAACATGATAAATATAAATTTTATCACTTGATTTTTTTCCAGGCTTCTTTTTTATGTTGCGATGACGAGTTTTCCAGTGCAACCTGTTAGCAAACACATTTCAAATAAGCAAGCAATATCAAATTAATAGTTTGTGGAGCAAAACTCTTCAAAACTTGCTTGGAAATTCTATGGACTGCAGAAGCATTGGTCTATTAAATATAAAGATGCTAGTGCTAGTTGTTGTTTCACTTTGAGCTTATGACACGATTTTCACTATTTGAAATCTGTTACTATCTAAACTTATATGTTTCTGAGTTTTGAATGCTTTTACAATCTGTGTCCATAAAACAATTTTACATTTTGGTAGTGCTTATGTTGATGACATTATCTTATAGCATTTCCTATTAACATGTAGTTTGTAGTCTGACTGAAATGCCTCTGAAAATGCTAGGCAGCAATGCTTTTCTAATGCAGACACTCGGTGTCCTGCTGATTTATCTTCTTCATTCACTACAATTAAGACGGTTATGAATCAGATGTATGAAGGCCTTCATTTTGTCCTTTATGCTCTTCTGAAGAATTCCAATACGCGTGAAAAAGTTCTTGAGTACTTGGCAGAAGTTATCAAGAAAAATGCTGCAAGGGCAAAAATGAATGTAGGTTTTTGGCAACCTTTTGGAATATATTAGCATGGTGTTGGCTTTTCCTAGCATTTCATTTTCTTGCTCTCTGTTTTGTATGTGACGCAGGTGAACCCTTTTAAATGTGCAAGTTCTGGCATGTTTGTCAGTCTCAGTGCAGTCATGCTAAAGCTTTGCTCACCATTTCTAGGCAATTCGACAAAAATGAACTTAATTGATGCAAATTACATACTTTATAATGGCCGAATTGATTGTCGGTGAGATATAACTGCTTTTATTTTTTTTCTTTTCAGCATCTTTCTTTCTCTGTAGAAAATTGGTATTACATCTTTGTTTCTTCATAATGTGGGTATGAAGTTTTTCTATGAATGCCTTATTGGCTGATGCATTACTCTGCAGAGGATTGACAGCAATTCATGCTTCATCAGAAGAGATTGCAACATGGGTGGATAGAAGGAACTATGCACGAACTGAAGGATATAGGCAGCTTCAACATCAGAAGGAACAGGAAGAATGCCGTGTACTACAGACACAAGGGGCCACAAGCTCTGGCAGTCTCCATGCTTCTAATTCTGTTGGTACCAGTGCCATACTTAGATCTCCAAGTGATGGAAGGCTGACCAAATATTCTTTTGTTACCGAATGCTTTTTCATGACAGCAAGGATACTGAACTTGGGCCTTTTGAAAGCGGTGTCTGACTTCCAAAGTCTAATACAAGTAAGTATAGAAATTCTACCCATTTCACATCTATATACATCATACATTGTTTGTGGCATCTATAAATTGGTAACCTAAAATGACTTGGGTATTTAAGATGCATGCAGCCCTTGTTCATCTGTTGTAAATCCACAGGCTTTTAATTTTTGCATTAATGTGAAAGGATATAATCCTAGAGACATTTGTTGAAAGTCTGTGTGGCGTACAAAAGGAATTTGGAATCTTTAAGTCTTCTTGCTTCTGCCAAAAGAAGTCAGAATTGTAGTGTGCATGCTTGGGGGAAGGAGTAGAAATGCTAGCTATTTTTTGAGTGACAAGGGATTTCGAAATTTTCACATTTGTTTTCATGTCTGTTCTTCCAACTAGCTTATGATTGGGATAATTAGTAATCCCACAGCACAGATTATTAGAACCTTAACAATTTTGAACGTTAGTCTAGCACCACAAATGGCTGTATTTTCTTCTATGGGTCCCAACATTATCACTCCAGGCATCATCAAGGTGAGTTACTGTGATCATCACTTCCAGATCATGAGATTCATTCTAAATTGTAGTCTAATTTGTCTATTCTCGTGACAGCAGATCATTCCATTCTATAAACAAGTTGGCTTGGGAAAATTCAAAATTCCCTTGAATATACTTGAAGGATTTTGACAAAAAATTTACACACAAAACCTCCTTCAAGGAATGTTGAATAGGTCTGCAATCAACATATATATACTGATATCTTGTACTTGAAATCCTACCCTTTTTTAATGTGGGGCAGAGAAAAATAGCTTGACTGAAAATTGTGCACTGTCACATAATATAAAACACTATTATCGAGCTCTTTTGGACTTTAAGACCGCCCCCTTAGGTGACTGTCACGTGCATTTGACTAAACAATGTACCATAAAACCCTATGTTGCATAGTCATATGCACTATATTCAGTCACATTTAACCCTGCACAAGCTGCACACATTACAAAGGCTTTAAACAGGGTTTGTAACTATGCATCAAATTCATTCATGAGATTACTATCCTTGCCACTGCATAGGTGTACTAGATAACAAGTCAGTGTCTCTGAAAGAATGCTGCCCCTGTCTCACACATATGCATTTCAATAATGGCTACCGTCTCTTGGTGACCCTTGCATCCAAACTTTCATTTGGAATGCTCCTTGAAACCTTTTAGACTGTGACTCTCAAATGTTGTTCAGGGTTTTAGCTTGAACCTTGCCCACATGTGAGACTGCTGCTTTTTTTAAACCCTTGTCAAGTATCAATAAGATGTTCCAAGGATCATACTTTCAATGTGGAATCAAATTCATACACCTGATCATGCTTTGATTCAATTCATTTGGTTATCATATGAATCTTCTTCGATGTATATGCTAATAGGGCAATAGGTGGATTGTGACTGTGATGAAAAAGTGAAATCTGCCCTGCAACACCTTATTGACTGTCCATGCCAACATCAGCTCCATTATACATTGCATGATAGGAATTCCACCTCCATTTATAAGTCACATTTTCCCCACTAACTGAAATAGAGCCATAAAGATGTGACTCTGCAATCAAAACGTGATCTTGTTGCTTTATGGCTTCATGATCTAGGGGTTAAAAACTTCTGCCCAAAGGATGTACAATATTGATTGTTCGCTGACAACTTAAAATAACACACTTACTTTTACATCATCTGACCTCTCTGCACAATGTGTACATCAATTAAAATAAAGCACACTACTGAAAGAAATCAATGAAGATCAGAACACATCCATGGCTAAGATCAAATCTAACGCTGAAATAATTTTCAGCTCAAAGCTTGACATTGACAGGGACGTGGAGATTCCTTGGCTTTTATATCATGTAGTTGTATTTAATTTTTCTTTGCCTTCTGCATGTATGATTGATATTGCTTGTCAGCTGACATTTGTATTCTGTTTTGGCTGATTCTATGCTCTACTTATATTACATTTGTATTCTGTTTTGGCTGATTTTGCATGTATGGTTGATATTACTCTTTCTAATGAATTTGTGGCAGAAACTCTTCTGTTTCTTCTCTTTGCAGGCCATGAAACTATCTCCCTCTCCATGGCAATGAGTATCATGTTTCTTACAGAGTGTCATTGGGCAATGAAACAACTCCAAGTGAGTACTATTAGTAAGTATTTTTGGAACTTATTATATTTTGTTTACTTCCTTCCCTTGGGATTTAATGAATCATGTGCAGTAGGTATTGACGCAAAAAGGACTCCCCTCCCTCTACTCAAGAACCGTTCACAAATTCAAAACCAAACAGATAATTACTGTCTTAATTCACTAAGATAAAGATTGTAAACAAATTTGATTTTATTTGATTCAATTTCAATTACAATCACAAGGCTTTTCATGGCCTCATCATTCCACACTCTATTTTCTACTTTTATATTTGGCAATCATTCTGCAACCTCTTCTCTTCCTTACAACTTTGTCTGTCACCACATATCCAATGTCTTTTTTTCTTTCAAATTTTAGGTTTTTATTGTTTCCATTGGTAGGCCTGGTGATTGCTAGCCTGAAGAGTCACTTGTAGATGAACTGCTAAGAGGTTTCTTGAAGCTAATCAATCTTTTCATGATAATTCCTCGTCATACTACTTCATTGCAGAATTAATTTTTTCACTCCCATTCATCCTTGAGAACTAAAATATAAGCTAACACCTTGGTTGAAGAGATATATCTGTTTCTTCATTTGGCTGCTTTTACCAGTCCTTTAAAGTTAGGAACTCCAACTTTGCACCTCAACTCTTGGACATGGGCTTGTGAAGACCCAAGGCAAGAGCGAGGATGATGTCACTGGCCGGCCCCCCTCATCTCAAGTTCATGCTCTGGGGGTGAATGACCTATGGTGAGGTTTGAGGTCTGACTTTGACTACCAACGAGAGGTCTCATATGTAAGTTTATCAATTAAGGGGTGTTTCTTATATTTTGAAGTATTTGTTTTGAATAAATGGGATATGGGTATAATTAAATATGGGATTGCTTGTCTGCAAATTGAAATTTTTGGATTCCCAAGGATACAGGGCCAGGAATCTGGTTATCTAACTGAATATGGGATTGTCTGCCTATAAATTGAATCTTTTGGATAAGCTAGGATAAAGATCAAGACACATGCTGATTTCTCTCTTTTAAACATTTGATTTTGTATTTTTGCACAATACTTGCACCTGCACAACCCACACACTTGCCCATTTCACCTTTTTTCAAAAATGCAAACCTAGGACACAAACTAGGAAGCTGGGTATGTAACTAACTATGGAATATTTGTCTACAAATTGAATTTTTTTGAAAAGCTAGGATACAGACCAGGACACTTGCTCGTTTCTTTTTCCCTTTTTAAATTTGATTTTCTAATTTCGCCCAGCATTTGCACCTGTCCTCTGGGATACGCTGCACCTGCAGCAGCAGCAACAGCACCATCACCACCGAGATAGTTGCCCATTTCATTTATTTATTTTTCACTGCACTTGCATCACCTACAGGCTGACCAGTTTCTTTTTTTCATTTGATTTTGTAAGTTCGCACAGCACTGGCTTCTGCCTCCTGGTGTACATAGCATCAAGTATGTTGGATTGCAGTATTTTACCCAGGGGTTTGAACTTGGGTTTCTTCTTTGAAAGCCCATATGCTTCACCACATGAGGTCATTCCATTTGATGAGCTACTTACTTATTATAGTGGGGCTTTTAGGTTCTTGTTATTTCCAGAAACATAAAGTACCCTGACTTCTAATAAAGAAACAGAAATACATGCTATTTTGTATTATTAATCGTGCATGAAGAATACAAAAGTAGCATTATTTTACCTTCAAATATTTGTTAGTTTATTAATAGCCCATGCGTTCACCACTAGCAGTCAGAACATGAAAGGAATCATTCTAGAGAGTTATTTGAGAAGGTGGTATGGATGGGAGTTGGGACTACCAGTGCATAATGAGATACCTCCTGTAATGTAGAAGTTAGTTCAGAAGAAGTGTCAATTGATTTTGTTGGAAATGATGATCCCTGTAGAGTCGAAATTGTTGTGTCTAAGATGAAGCCCTATGCTGCCACAGAAATTGAGAACAATACTGGGAAAGGATAAGATTAAATTAGGGCCTAAGATGTTGAAACATCTTAAGCTAAAAACATTTCCCTCAAATTTCTAGCAACAGTTGTGTCCAAACTTCTGCCCATCTGTTTGTTCCACCTATAGCCTGGTAGTGCCAATGGGAAGCAATAAGTGTTTCAGGCTTATAGCAACCTCTGAATTAGGTTGTCTCTCCTAATCTAATGCTATCTACTAATGCTTGGGGTGAAAAGGGTTTGGGAAAAATACAATAAATGCAAATGGACAATTGAATGAATGGAACTCCTCTTGACTGGAAATAAATTTGTTACACTATAAAATTGAAATTTGATCATTTCATCCTATAGAAAGGCCTTTATGCTTTCAGGCATTGGGGACAAAAGGAGTTCTTAGTATTAAGTCTGAGATACCCTGCATTTTCTCATTGCATGTTTTACTTGTTGATTCCTGCAGGTAATTCATGGTCTGGTGGACAGAATTATGGAAGTTGTCGGTGTACCATTTGTTTCAGTTGGAGATAACTCAGGCTATTATATAAGGCCATCTCATGTAAGATTCAAATGGTTTTGTTTAATTAGTATAGGGGAAAAAGGATAATGAACTTTCTTTGAATATTCTAGTAGTCATATCTAGCATAAACACTTTACTGAAATTTATAAATAACATTGCTCTGATGTTTTCTGATTGCAGGAGCCAGAGTTTTTCCTTAGTAGACAAGCAAATATTATGTTTAAAGGGAAGAGCATTGGGGCATTTGGAATTGTGCATCCTGAGGTAGTACAATATGCTGGCATTTTTTAATGTTAGAATGTTAATCTGTTGATTGTTAATAATTATAGTATAAATTATCTAAAGGTTGTCTTACATTTGCTTTCAAGTTGAAGAGCAAGAAGAATGTGTTATTAGCATGCAAATTTTATCTGGAATCAATTCCAGCATTTGAACTCTAATCTAGGTAAGGGTGCTTAAGTTTGAACTTGTTTGAACCATTAGAGATTAATGTAGTCTAATCTACTCATTTTCTGAAGAATCTATCTTTACGATTACTCCAAGTGGACCAATGGTGATTTTAACTATTTATACAAATCTAGTGAATGAGTCAAAAACACCCAAAGAATTATGGGCTAAGATCTAGAAGCATCAAATTTAACTCAAGACAAGTGTGAGTTGTTACTCCAACGTATGTCAAAAGAGTATTCAACCATGTTAAAGTTTCCCTTGAGAACCCAATCTATAATGGTGAGTTATACCTCATCCATTTTCAAACTTAGGTCATATTAAGAGGTGATTGGGGTCATAGATAGAGCAAAGACCAAACAGTCCTCCTTGAATTTGAATGGTGACCCAAAGATAGTAGTTTCTAAGGTCAACACTAGTTTTGGCACTACTATGGCTGTCCTCTCTTTCCAGTCCATTATTTTGTGTCTTTTTCTTAAAGTGGGAGATGGCTGTAACTTCCAGTTCTTGGTACTTCTTCTCACAGCTGTTTCTTGTATTGTACTCCTTGTTATGCTAAAACTATCACAGCTTCTAAACTGTTCTTCATTACACTAAATTTCATAGAGATTTTCCTTGTCCGTTTAGTTTTTTTTCTGTGATTGATTTACCTTAGCATCATAATTGAAATTGGCTTACCTGAGAGTTTTGGTTGTTCTGTGTGTTGGTTGTGTCTAAGCAGAATTTTATTGTTTATAATTTATAAAGTTAGAATTTCATGTATCTATCAGATCTATTGGTTTCTAGAGTTTTATACTTCAATTGGGATATTGGAGGTCATCAACCAGATTTTGATTTGGAAATTTAGAAGTCAATTTCCATAATTTAGATTTCCAATGTACTTCAAAATATTGTTTTCTACAGGAATTCGGTGAAATATATGAAGCTGAAGAAACTTTGGAACTGGCTTTGGAATAGTTTGAGCGAGTTGCAGGGCTCTATCAAGGTGAAGAAGTTACTAGTACGGCTAACCAGTGCCAACTTAAAATTGCACAGTTTGCAGCCCAGCTTGAGCAGTAAGTTATATGAAAGAAAATATTTGTGAAAGTTTTTTGGGATCACATATTTTCACTTTTGGGCTATCAAATGACTAGTGTAGTGGTTGCTTATAATTGGATTTTTTTTTGGGGTTTGATTTGCAGATTTATTATTTTCAGTTAATGTGTAGAGACTTGTGGATTTGTGGTTCTTTAAATGAATAATGCAAATGGATTTACTTGTTAAATCTAATATTGTTTGCTTGCAGGAAAATTTTGCTTTCACCGTATTGATTATCTTAAAGGAAGAATTCAACTCTCTCCAAAATCATATCAAAATCTTGAAAGGCTGTGTTATGCTCAAAGACGATTTGGAAATCTTGTCGTTCATCAATAACAAAGTACATGATTTAGTGGATTGTTACAATGAAAAGTTATCAGCCTTTGAGAGGACCATACATAAGCATGCAAGAAGAAAGTTCCCGTTCTGAAGCAAAATTGTCCAGTCCAGACAATTGAGTCAACTCTTTGTCAAGCTACCTTGCCATGCTCGAAAGAGTTATGCTGGTAGTTGGGTATATTCCAATGGCTTTTAGGAAAATATTAACATTTTCTCTTTCCTAGAAATGAATCGTTTGTGTATGTCATGTTATGACGTACGTGTTGCTTATGATTGTATGAACAAGTTTATAAACTATAAATAAAAAAATACTTATTGGCATTTACTTTATGAATTTGGATTAGGATGCATTATTTTCTTTGTTTTTTATGAACATTATGCTTTGTGTATTCGACAACTGTTCATTGTTCCAACTTCAAAATCATTGATAATTTCTATTATAATTTTCCATCGCATTTGAAAAATAAAAAATAAAAACTCCAACAAATAGGAGGACGACGAGAATTTGAAAACATTGAATTGTTTATTTTTTTAATACATTTTTACATATTGTCTCTAAAGAAACAATTTTTACATATTGTCTCTGTAGAGACAATGTCTTTAATCCCAACTATTGTCTTTCAAGAGACAAAAGTGAAATTGTCTCTAAAGAGACAAACATGAAATTGTCTCTAAAGAGACAAAAATACTTCTATGTCATATTGTCTTTATAGAGACAATTTCATATTGTCTTTAAAGAGACAAAAATACTTCTATGTCATATTGTCTTTATAGAGACAATTTTATATTGTCTTTATAGAGACACCCCCTTAAAGACAATACTTGAGACAATAAACAACTTTTTTTCTGTCTCAATTTAAGACAATATACTCAAATATTGTCTTAAAAACTGTCTTAAATACCCCCTTGATGTAGTAGTGTATTTTGAAGTGTTGTTAAGTTTTGTGATCAAGATTCATTTTTTTCTAGGCATTTCCCCCTTATTTACACTTTTCTTATGTCTTGTTGGGCCTTCCTATGCACTCATGAGGTTTATTTAAGTGTATTTTTGAATGATACCCCAACGCACTACATTAAATGACATTTAATTCCCAACACTTGAACACACCCTCAAGGTGGGCCCCATTCACCATGGGTGGTGAATGAGTCCACCTTGACACAAAAATCAAAATAATTTCAAATTTCTTTCAGGAGTTATTCAAATTTACACTTGATGTCAGCCTGTGATGATGTATGAAAGGTTAATAAGACACAAGAATTGTATAAATAAGCATTTTCACCCTCATTTTGATATCTCCACCTAATCTCCTACATCTCATATTCATTATTAAATCTCTCATCTCGAGTTTATCATGTATTCTTCCATTCAAGTCAAGTAAGCTAAGGTTTATTCTTCAAGATAGCATTCTTAAGAATCCAAGAGCTGAATCTTCATGTATTGTTGTAGACCAACAACATCACTCATCATCACAAGATTTAGGATCCTTTGGATCTTGGAAATCATTGAATATTTCATTGTTAAGTTGTTCAAGTCTTCTCCTCATCATTTCAAGCCTATTCATCAAGAAAAAGTCACTTTCAGACCCGTTCCCGACATTTTCTGAAGTGGACACCTGTACAAGGCGGATTTATAGATTAGAAGCTATAGATTCTATCCTTGATCTTTCAAATTTCTGAAGTTTGATTGATTTTCCATGCATGGTGAATGAGTCCCATTAGGAGTCCTGAAACATGATTTTGTTAGAATCTAGCTGTCTGTGCTCAGAAACTAGTTTTCAAGAGTTTTCATTAGTACATGGACTGATTCACCATAGGTGGCGAATGATTCCTATCTAGCTTTGGACTGATTCATCATTTAGTATTTCCAGCCTTCTAGATTCATCAAAGTTTGGCCAAGTGCACTTTTATTTCGTCCTTCTCTTTCTATTATGTACATTTCATTCATTTAGTTCATGCTTGCATGTCACAATGTGTTTTCTAGCACTTTTGTATTAGAATAGTTTGTATTCTTTAATTTACATTTTCGTTTAATTTACAACATTAAAATCACAATCACACACTCCACATCCATTCTTCATCCTCACATTTATCTTGAATGGTAATGAAGAGTACAATTTTGGCCCCATTTTCTCTCTATTCCTAGGTGAAAGACCCTAGGAAGTGCATGAAGGATTTGATTGCTAAAATATATGTTTCAACATGACACAACCTCTTATTCCATAGCAAAATTTCATCTACTTGAGCAATTAAGCAACTTTCATCAACAACACTCAAGTGAAAAATGTTACCTATTGTCTTTGTACCTGATGCAAACATATTTCTAGAACTTCCAAGTATTCTACATCTTCCATCTTTGAACTAAAAATCGTAACCCTTGTCCACCATCTATCCAAAACTCAGTAGGTTATGTTTTAAGTCTTTAACATAAAGTACATCATCAGTGTTATGTTTACCACCAAGAAAAATAGATCCTCTGCCACGAATCACACCAACATTGTTATCTCCAAACCTTACAAGCCCATTGTCATATTTCTCCAGACTTACAAATTTTCTTTTGTCTCCAGTCATATGATGTGAGCATCTGCTATCAATAACCCACTCATCCTTTTTCTTAAATTCGAGCTACAAGGGATTTCTCAACATTCTGATTATTAGCAGTTTCAGAAGCCACCAGACCATTTTCCTTGATAGCAATGAAAACCCATTCATCTTCATTTCCATTTTCTTTATCAAATTCTTCATCAATTACACCTTCTTCGGCATAATAGCATTTCTTTTGAAATCTAGGTTTGTTAGTTTTAGACCTAGGAACTCTTTCAGTACACCTTGAAGCAAAATGACCTAGTTTACTACAAGAGAAACATTTAATAGGAAACTTTCCTTTGTACTTACCTTGTCCTTTGTCTTCTTTCTTCACAATCAGTGCTTCCAGCTCTAGTACCTCTTTCTCTTCCTCTTCAAGCTGTCTCATTTGTTCCTCATACTTGAATGTCTTTCTAAAACTCTCTCCTAGATCATATCTTTGCATGTTTCTTCTAGATATATAGGCCTTAAATGTAGATTCGATCTTGGGAGAAAAATCACAAAATTCACTCAACTCAAATGTAGCAAGTTTACCAATTAGCATATCCCTTGTCACTTTTGTTATTGTTTTGAGATCTTCAATAGCATGAGCCTTGGATTTGTAAGAGGGAGGAAATGATCTGAGCACTTTAGCTACAATTTCTTGTTCATCCAAGGAACCACCAACACATATCATACACATCACAAGTTCATTTACTCTTTGCATAAAAGAAGTAATATTTTCATCTTCACCCATCTTCAAATTTTCATACTTGCCTTTTAAAATATTTAGCTTAGCAACCTTCACAAGTGCATCTCATTCATACAAAGTCTCCATCTTCTTCTAGATATCATGAGCTATCTTCAGATCCATCACATTTGTCATTTCTGAATCCATTAGAGCACTCACCAAAGCTTCAATAGTCCTAATATTAATCACAGCCTCTATAATCTCATAAGGAGTGGAGGGACCATTCTAAGTTATAACATATGTATCTTTTGTAATCTTCTAGAAGGGTTCTCCAATACATCTCAAATGACACTCCATTCTCTTCTTTCACAAAGAGTAGGTAGTTCCATCGAATCTAGGACTGTCCTTCTTGTATGATGCTATCTCAGATCACCTCAAGCTTTTGAACTTCTTCAGAGGAACCTTCTCTAATACCAATTGTTGGAAAAAAAAGGATAGACAACTGAGAGGGGGGTGAATTAGTTGTCAAAAAATATTTAAACTTTTCAAACTTAACTTTAACTTAATCTTAGATCTGATGAATGAACAATAAACCATAAATAATTAACACATCAGAGACATAGAGAACACCAAGATTTTTTAGGTGGAAACCCTGTAAGGGGAAAAACCATGGTGGATGTCAGTCCACAATATTATACCTTGTTAAAAGTATAATGATAAATAATGGGAATGCACATGCATTCAAGCACACTACCTAGAGCTCACCACTCAAATACAAGAGGGATCATTGTGCAAAGAAGACACACTATCTTACAACAATTTAGATTAGATCCACAGGGTATGAATTGAGAAATTAGCTTAAGTAAAAGCTTGATTACAATTCCAATTATGCATAGAAACACTCCATTACACTTCACTCACTCTACTCTGCACTCAAATGATAGAACACTATGTGCACACTAGCACTTTCTCTAGAACTCATTCTCACTTCACTTCATTCAAAAAATAGCTCTTATATATTTGCTTCATGGATTTACATCAACAACTTAGTCGGCCAAAAGAAATATGAAAATGTAAAACATATACATGATATCAGCCCAAATTTACAAATGAATTTACAATGCAAATCAAACACCATTGGCCACAATATAATGAAGACCTAAAACAATATCCTTGAGTGTGCCAAACATTCAAATTTTAATCTCCAAGGATCCACAACACATTACAACCACCATGTTGGAAAAGAACATGAAAACCCAAACATGCAACAGAAAAATCACCAACCACAAGCACACCGATCAACGTGGATGTGCAACAAAGATAGAGAATAATATAGAAACATCCACAAGAATCACAAACCATCAGAAAAAAATCCACAACAACTGAGCTTACTGAAATCACACCAACTTCAATCAGGAAGACTAACTAAAGCCATAAAAAAACTGTCAGAACACAACTGTTCATAACACGATCAAATCTTCATGCAGACCTTTGAAACTTTTGATGGATAAACTAGATACACTTGGACTTAAACCCTTTAGTCCACAATGATTGATCATCAATGTACTAAGTAATACACCTTCATGACCTTCACTATTCTATTGACAACTTGTAACTCTTTCTTTAACAATTTTCTCAATCTCCTTGACATATCCAACTTCCAATACATCAATGTTAATAGTGTTGACATCAATGACAACCACATATCAAGAACACAACCACAACATCCAACACATATTTCATGGAAACCTAGCATAATGCAACTTACTAACCAATAGATCCATGTTGCTTATGAGTGATTTGGCTTAACATAACTTGCTAGTCCTCATGAGAGAATTATTTTATCTAACATGTATTTGAGATATGATGTTTGGAATTTGAGACAAATTTAAGAGATGAGATCTCTTTTCCTTTTTGAATTAAATCCTTTTAGTACTAACCTTGTGTTTGTGTTTGTGTTCACATGTTGTTTATGTATTGTGCTTTTATGCTTTGTTTTATCATGTTACATTCCATACATGTGTGTGTTCCTTTGCCATGGGATCTTGAATCTTGGGGGCTTTCATGCTTCCCTTAGGATTCAGTGTCATCCTATCTCTTCAAAATTTGGATAACTGAACTGAGCCTCTTGACTTATTCCTACTTTAGTGCGGGTCTAAGCATAAGTTCATACTCTCAATAAAGTGGGATGCTAACTATAGCATCCTAAATTTTCACCCTTAAAAATTTCACACTAGATTTTTCTCTCTCCTATGTGCTTGGACCTAATCATGCTCCTAATTTCCTAAATTATGCTATCCATGGCCCATTTTATCATTTATCAAGAAATTAAATGTAAAAATCCCAAGTAGTTATTTAATATTTTCCCTTCATACTTTAGATCCCAAAAAAGTGGGTCTAGACAAGGGCACTCTTTGTTATGAAATAACTTGCACAATAGAAGAATTTGATATGAAATATACTACAAATACTTTATACTAACTGAGAATAACAAGCCACTTTGAGGGGGCAAACCTCCAAATATCTTTAATGAGAACACACATCACAACTTGATGATGAAATAAGACTCACAACCTCCTATATATACCTATTTATGCCTAGGATATCACCTAGGACGACTTAGACACACCTATATAAGTCTTAGGCTGACCTAAACAACTAAATAACAATATACTAATGATAATATGGCTTAATAGAGAGTTAAGATAGCCACAAGCTGACTATTCATAACCTGATGTACACTAATATTAAGGGCATAGCATGCCCCCTTCTTCAAAGAAGCATTGTACTCAATGCTAATCAAGTTTTGATTCTTTTGAATGAACTCCTTGTCCTCCCATGTTGCATCTTCAACTGGTAAATTATTCCATTAGATGAGATACTCAGTGAGAGTTATATTCCTCAGCTTCTTTGTGCGCGTTTGACGAATGCACTTTGGTTCCAAAATGATTCTTCCTTCTTCATCGAGCTTTGGTAGTGTTGTTTGAGTGGGAATATTATGCCCAATTACCTTCTTCAAATAGGAAACGTGAAAAATTGGATGCATCTTTGTTGCTGGTGGCAACTCTAGCTTGTATGCAACACTACCGATCTTTTGCATGATTTGGTATGGACCATAATACCTTGGAGACAACTTATTATTCTTTTTTTTTTGCTTTAGTGAGATTTTCTTATAAGACTGAAATCTCAAGAAGACCCAATCCCCAACTTCAAAACTTCTTTCACTACAATGTTGGTATGCCTGTCATTTCATTCGATTTTGTGCCATGGCTAAATTCTCCTTGAGTCCTGAAAGTACTTGTTGTTGATGAAGCAAGTGGTCTTCTACCTGAACTCTTGGTGACACCTTTATTGATGATGTGATGGAAGGAGGATGATATCCATAAAGTTACAAAAATGGAGACATTTTTTATGAGCGATAAAAAGAAATGTTTACCACCATTCTGCAAGTGGTACCCAATCTACCCATTGAGACTATTTCTTTGAAGTGAAACAACATAGATATCCTTCCAAAAACTTATTAACAACCTTAGTTTTCCCATCTGATTGAGGGTTGTATGAAGAGCTATGATTTGATTGAGTACCCAAACATGATAATAAATCTTTTCAAAAGTGACTAGTGAAGATAGGATCACGATCACTAACAATAGCCTTAGGTGTACATGTAGCTTTTGGATATTCTCCAAAAAAGCTTTTGCCACTACACTTGTTGTAAAAGGATGTCATAATGGAATGAAATGTGGATATTTAGTGAGGTGATCAAATACTACCATGATGACATTATGACCTTTAGATTTGGGAAGCCCTATAATGAAGTCCATGGATACCTCTTCCCAACACTAGCTAGGAATAGATAAGGGTTGCAAGAGATCTAGTGTCTTAATTGTCTCCCCTTTATTCCTTTGACAAACCAAACATTCAGCCACACATTTTTGAACATCACCTTTTAGCCCTTCCCAAAAAAATCTTGCTTGAATGATGATATTGTAAGATGGGGTCAGAAATCAAATAGCATAGACAAAGTGACTCCAACACTTCTAAACTATTAACCTCATGCAAACAAGAGAAAACAATGAAAGAATAAGGAAAAATAAAACATCAAATCAAAATACTCTGTATGCTTGAACTTGAATCACTTCTCTTGCTCTCTTATTTCTCCTTTTGCAAATATGCCCTCAAATTTGTAGTATAACTTGTTCAAATACCTACAAATTGTAAGCAGAAAGTTGGAGAAGAATAGCTATTAAGGTGAAAATGGAGGAGGAAGATTGCTTTTATAGAAAACCATTTGAATGGATGGCTGAGATTAATCTTCTAGAAAAATTCTAATATAAATGGATGGGATTGCATGAGAGGGATCTTATGAAATGGATGGTTGAAATTAAGTCTTTGAAAAGTACACCAAAAATATGCCATGCATGGAAAAGCTATGACGCCGATGGTTGTGACGCCTGACAGCTATGACAGACATGCAAGACATGCAAGCTATGACATAAATGAATATTATGACATGGGATTATGACAAAGCATCTTTAACCAGGTGGTGCATAAATAATTTATTTTAAATTATTTATTCAAAAATGGAGAGTGGAGGAAATGGACAAGTGGAAAATAAATTATTT
>VDFB02153713.1:0-25778 GCA_007258455.2 Sequoia sempervirens
AGGTGAAATGTCGGGGGCCAGAGGGTCGGTTTACCCAGACACTTCCAAGTCTCCTCTGGCAGTACATTTACTCCTGAACCTCCATCGACGATAGTATTAGATAGTTTCATGCCCAAGATTTCCATCTCGACAACGGCTGGTTTCCTCCCGATGCTTACTGCTAGGAGCATTGGATCCGAAGTCTCGGCTACCACTTCTGGCGTACGTTCTGGTGAACTCTTCGGAAGATTTTCTCCAATAGCATTGGTAAGTGCTACTTTGAGAGAAGGCATTGTTTGCAAAAGATCAGTTACCTCAATGGGTACGGTTGTGTGAAGCACCTGCCGTACGATATTCTTCTCCGACTCCGACTGTAGCAACGTACTGGTAGCTTTATAGTTCTTGCTTTCATTCTCCATTGCCTCGGCCACTTTTGTCTTGGCTTCCCGAAATCTTTCTTTCTCCGTACGGGGATCTGGATAATTTGCTCGTTTTGACTGTGCTCTCGTAATCGCCAAGACCTCGTCAGCTACCTCCAGCATATTGATACTTCCTTTTTGCTTCGGACAATCGGTGTCTTCATGATCACCCGGTCCACACCACTTGCACAGTTTTCCCCCGCTGCCTTGGCCGCTCTGACAATCCCTCGCAAAGTGACCCCATTCATTACAGTTCCTGCACTGGATCATCGGTCGTCCTTTGCTGTCGTACTGAATTTTGCTTCTCGGCGTATTTCGCCGATTGTTGCGGTAGCCTCCAGGGGATGCATTATTGTTCTGTGGCTTCGGTGGCGTGGTTGGCGGTGTTGACTGTTCGCCTTGAGTGAAGAATACTTGCGAACTTTTAGTTTTTAGATTGTATGGGCACTCCTTGACGGAGTGTCCGATGACCTGGCAGATGTCACAGAATAACTTTTTTGGGCAACTTGCCTTTGTGTGACCTTCCGATTTACAGTCCGTACACCATAATTCATTGACCTCTTTGGATCCGTCCTTGTCGGCCTTCAGTTCTTTCATTATCCGCATCATATCTCGCCGAAGGGCCTGTACGGTTGCCGATTCATCGTCATTGTCCTCAGCACTCTCGTCGTCATCCCTTCTCTTCCCCTTCGAGGAGGTCCTATTTTCACTTTCAATATCCATCGCTCGATTGTAGGCTTCGGTGTACAAGGACGGTGGTACTACTTTCATTTTCCGCCGGAGTGAGGGAATCAATCCTTCAATGAACCATCGTTTCTTTAAACCATCGGCCGGCTGTGCCTCCAGCTTCCCAATCAAGTCTTTCAACCTCCTGTTGTACGTTCGTACGTTTTCATGCTTCCCTTGTTTGGTATGATATATTTCTGTGACGATCTCACTATCGTCCCGTAGAAGTTTGAACTCTGCTTCAAAGTTTTGCTTCAGGACCCTCCATGTGGCTCTCTGCGCTTGATCCAGTTCCGAGTACCAGTCAATGGCACTGTCCCTAAGTGTTGCTGGAAATGCCTTCAGCCACTGGTCGGGGTCATCCTGCCCGCTGGCTATCCAGATAGTCTCGCATGTCTTGCAATGCCGTACGGGATCCTCAGAGCCATTCCCCATGAATTTCGGCAACTTTTGCCGCTCCGGTTGAGCCATCTTCACCGGTTGACCTCCTTGTTGACCTCCTTGTGTTTTGGACCCGATTAGACTAGTGGATTCCTCGCTACGTCCTTGTGCGTCACCAGCACTCTCGGCCACGTACGAGTCACTGCCACGTCCTCCGTCAGCGTCCGCAACACCGTGGGTCTCCTCAGGATCCCGCCGATGCTCTCTCTGCCCTGGGGTCTTAAGCTCTGGCCTTCCCCTCCGTAACTCTGTGTCGTCGTCCGAGAGTGACAACTCTCGAAATCTTCTGATGCTACTATTCAATTCATCTTCATTGTCATAGAGGTTATATTTTTCTGTTTAAGGAGTGCTGCTGAAGGGGTCTTCGTCCCTTCCTTCTATCAAACTGTAGTGTGCTCGTTCAATAGATGTGTCTATTTTTTGCAAATTTTCATATGTTCTTTTTATGCTCTGATTGATTTCAATTAAGTCCTCATCTAGTTCCTTACCGACTTGCCTTAGTCGTCTTCGCCGATTTTCTTGCTCTTGTAGTCTGAGTGATTGCCGAACTTGCTCTTCCGAAGTCCCGTGCCCGTCAGGTACTCTATTCTTATCTTTGTTCGGCCGTACGGGCATTTAGTTGTTCAAGCGATCATTACTGGTTGCCGGAAGTACGGCGCCGACTAGTATCCCGTTCTTCCTCTTCCCGTTTGTTTCGGTCTTCACAGCGTTGCACGATCTGCTGCCTTCGGCGCTCACGGGCTTCCTCCTCTCGCAAGTCTTGCAAAATAATGAAATGGCGGGCCAACAACCTGGGCATGCGGTTCAGAAGGTGGTTCACCTCGTGCGTTCACTTCCGATGACCCGATCAGTTGGCTTCTCGGGGATCTCGAGCGAGAGTTCCCTCGTCGTGATCGCAGATGAGATTTTCCACAAATTTACCAAATCTTCTGTCAATGAGTCTTCTCGTTCCTCAGTAGCATTTATAGGTTCTTCCGCTGGTTGACCCATTACGCTGCCATGGTGGATGGTGGATGGTGGATGTTTGCGTACGGAATGGGATCCTAATTACTGGCAAACTTGTAATATGCAGAACATAGGATAAAACAGTAAACTAAGAGATATCATAGTAAAATGCCAGAAACTTTATTCATTCTCAGGAATATCATGTACAAAGAGTGTATCACAATGCGTACAACATAACTCATTCAGAATCATCAATAGCATAATAGCATCAATAGCAGCATAGCCATATCCGACTATTCCCACCCGACTACATATAACGCTCGGCGGTGGTTAGACAACCAACCGACACGACGTTTCATAACATCATTACATTAACACTAATCTGAACATGTTTTGCCGAGAGTACATGACATTACATGACATTATTATTCTTTACTAACTATTGTTTTATTTAACAATTGCCGAGTATGACCGAGGCCGACTACGACCGAGGCCAACTACGGCCGACAACAAGTAAACGACAACAAGTAAAATATCCGACTAACAGTTGTTCTGCAAGGTTTTGTCAAAAAGGCACATGAAGTGACCAAAGAATGCGTCTTGGACTCTTCTGTAATGAATCCTGCTTGGTATCAAAGGGAGCTGATCATAGTATTCCCAAACTAGGACAAGAGATCTATCTCCAATAGTAGAAAGGCCTAGAAATCGCCTCAATGAAGCTGCTATGTAAACCAGATAGGAATTCATATAGAAAGTGAGCGTGGTAGGAACTTGTGCAAGCTGCTCACATAAACTATCACTGATTATTTCACCCCAGAAGATCGGGTGTTGTGCCTTCCTAATCACCACAATGAATTTGTACATCCACTTTTCAAAGACATTGGAGAATTTCAACCCCATAATTCTGCTCAAGAGAGTGATTATATCATTGATTTCTTCTTTGAAATTAGATCGATACAGCTTGGGCAACCGAGACAGACAAGCTCGACGCTTCAGAAGCCATTTGGTATTGATATGCTGTTTACAATCTTCTTTCTTCTGTTCATAATGATCTAGAGCACTCTTTACCGAAATATCTGAATACATAGGTGAGTCTGTAACTTTGAAAATCCTATGAATGGTTTCTGGATCAAGTCTTATGACCACATTCCCATCATCATCTTTAATGGTTCTGGATTCTTTGTCAAAGTGAGCTGCGCACGCAAGGACGAACTTTGGCTCTAGGGCAGCAACAAGAAAAGAGGAAACCAAATGAATATGACTTCTCAGGAGCAACTGCATATGATGAGAAGTCGATTTCTTAGCTCTCTCCAAAAACTCGGACATATCAACATGTCCAATCTCCGTGTCTCTGATTTCTTCAATATTCGAGACAACATGGGAAGGAGAAATCTCATTATGATATTTGTCATATTTGTACTTCATCTTTTTGTTCGGTGGAGAAGCAGGTTCCTCCGTCATCGAACAAGAATCTGCAAGGCTGCGATGAAAGTTCCATAAGGTTAAGACATCATCAACGTTTACAGGCGTAGACATGGCGAAGGCTCAAACTCAGAATGGTGTTTTGGCTGTTTGAGGGCAAAAAATGAGCATTATAACTCATTTCGGGTTTTTAAGGGCTGATTGCAAGTGAAAGGTGTTGAAATTATATGAACAGATTAAGTGCACAGGAAATAAATCAAAAATCAGACAAGATAACACAACATATACCCTGGGAAAACCCTCCTCTTGAGGGAGAAAAACCCAGCAACAAAGATCTCTCTTATATTTGATGCAACAGTGGTAGTTTTACAAAATACAATAAGGTCTAACACAAGACCAATATGCAGTTTCTTGTAATAAAGAATAACAGATAGCAAGCTCTAGATCACACCTGATAATATTAGAATACAGATCTAATAATGTTTGCTTAGCACTGTAGGTCTTCAACTCTCAGACTTTGACAACACTTGACAGAATCGATTTGGTAAATTCGTGAAGAGATCGCACTTGTATGAAATCACCGAACTAGTGTATGCGCACTTAGATCTCAGATGAATTCGCACTGATATTTGGCATAGTCTGCACCTTGACACAAAATCGATAGAGATGATTTGCAGTCTCTTATTCGCATATAGAATCTGTTCGCACTTGATGTAGGTATTCGCATTTGATAGAGTCGAGCTTCTCTAGAAGATTGCCGATTCGGAAGGAGCTTTTTCGATCATTCAATTGAGTGAATAAACTGTGCATATGTATAGGAACCAAAATCTTTTTATGTCGGCCTTTTACAAAATCTCATATCCTTTTAGTGAAGTCGGCCTAGAAGAATATTAAATGTTTTCTAAGAAAATCGAATTCATTCATGTCGACCGAAGCATTGAACACAAAGCAATAAAGTAAATTGAATAGCCAACGACTATTATTCAATTTAGGACTTTCACGGAATAAGTGAGCTGGAAGGAGCTACCGAAGCTGCTATAACATTAACAAAAGGGACATGTGCTTTTCATGACAAATGAAAAAGTTAGATTGCAACTTTGAAAAGTGCAAGTCACAACTTTCAACTTGCATTCGCAGTCAAGGGCAAAAAGTCCGATTTTAAGGCACTTTAAAGGCATTTCGGGGTTTCGGGAAGTCATTGCAAGTAAAAGAGCATTTCGGGATTTTGAAAAGCTTATGCAAGTTACTTTTCACAACTTTTTAACTTGCATTCTATATTGAAATTTCCAACTTGTAATGGATGAACAAAAACCCGATTTGCTTCCAAAGGTATTTTTTTTGTTTCTTTTTCAATTTTTCAAGAGAATGGAAATGGAAATGAGATGAAGTGAAAGAATATGGAATGAAAGGAGATGAAGGTCAAATGTTCACAGCTGATAGAAAAAATGGAGGCATATTATAGGCAAATGAGATGAAAAGAAAAACGTGTTTTCAGCTGAAAGGAAGATGAAGGCATATTTAAAAGAAAATGGAAATGAAAGAAATACGTTTTTGAATGGACAGGAATATGAATGCATTATCAGCTGAAAGAATATTTGAATGAAAGGTGAATAATGGGCGAATGAAGGATATAATGAGAAGAAAACGCGATTTTGTGAAAACGTTTCTGGTAAAGGCATTTTATAAGATGGAAGGCTTGTGAAATAAAAACGCGTTTTTGACAAAGACGTTTTTACAATAATAAAATGCGTTTCCTTTAAGAAAAGAAAAGAAACGTTTTCTTAAAATACATGCCATATAAAACAAATTTTGAACAAATGGCGACAAAAAACCAAAGATTTATGAAACAAAAACTTTGAAATAAAAACAACATATCTGAAACAAATATTGCGGACGAAAGAAAAACCCTAGGCGCGATTTGTAAATGAAAAGACTTGATCATTTACAGCCAAAAGTCCGATTTAAAGCTCCATGATCTATAAAATCTGCTTGAAATAAGGTAGGCAAATGAAGTAGAACTCAAATTGCTCAGATCATGGATAGTGTCGGGTTCTTGAGAGCTCAAAGCAAGTGAAAATGTCACTCAAAAAGAGAGGTCGGACTTTTACAAGCTGTTTGCAAGTCAAAAATGAAATCGGGTCTTTTTGAGGTATTTGCAAGTATTTTGACTAAAATCGGACCTTTTAAATCATTTTACAAGTTACTTTTAATAACTTGAACTTGAATCGGACTTTTTATATGACATTACAAGTAAAATAAAGAAAATCGGGCTTTTTAAGTGACATTGCAAGTGCTTTTAAAGTGAAATTGGGCTTTTTAAAAGTCTTTACAAGTGCTTTTTAATGAAAATCAGAATTTTCATAAGTGATTGCAAGTCATTTAAATGGAAAATAACTTGTAAAGAACTTTTAAAGCTCCTTCACTTGCAAGTGCTTCAAAAAGTTCCTATAAAGGATATTAAAAAGAAAATTAAAAAGCAAAGTGACTTGCAATAGACACAAAAAGCTCCTATTATTGACTTGCAGTGAAGCTGAAAATTTCCTACTTGCAGTGATGTCAGAAAAACCCGAATTTGACAAAAAACACACTAAAAATGACTCAGAATTTCACGAAAACGGAGAAGAATGTGTAAAAAGTGATAACCCAAAAGATCATAGACCTAAAATTGAGATTTACTAATCTTTGCACCTCGTAATACGTGCGCTAGAAGAGGAAAACTTCAAATTTTATCAAAATTTCGATTGGTTATCCCAATTTTTAACAAGTCAAAAATTAGGGACAACATCCTTAAAATTTAAATTTTAGGCACGGACAATTTTGTAATGGACAGTCTTAACTGATTGAGCTATAGTAATGCAAAACAACAGTCCAACAGCATTTTTTAATCAAACTTAGGTTCCAACTGTTGGGAGTACAGCTGCTCATTAAATTGGCAGCATATTTTTACCATTAGTTTGGTTTTAAAACTATACAAGGAATTATGTAACCAAATAAATGCACTAACTGTTCATTGCCTTGAGAGTAAACATGTGATAAGATGGATTCAGCATGATCTCTCCTTTTACTTGACTATAAATTGCTCTTTCTGTTTGTATGTATATCTTTTGATTTATGAATGTTAATTTTGGTAGTTATGTAATGAAAGTTCTACATTGACTTATGTATACTAACATTCACATGGTTATCAGAGGAGGAAAGATGATAAGAAGGATCCTATTTGTTTAACATTCCAAATGATGCAATGGAAAAATAAATGCCTACAAAGGAAAAATAGACGTGTAGGAAATGTTCGAACTTCTTGTTGTGGAAAACAAGGCACAAGGGTTGGGATTGTACAGTAAGGGCTGCAGACTTACTCAAAAGAATGAATCCAACAGTGATAAAACATATCTTGGGATTTCAAAAAGTGAAGATATGTTAGTTTGAGGAGGAGTAATAGATGGAAGAGTCAACAATGCATATGTTAAAGGTAACCGGTTTTGATTTTCCTGCAAGTATAAAGATACTGGGTTGCTAATAGGTTCAATGTAGGTAGATATGAAGTTATGGTTAAACAACAAATCTTACATCCAATAATGGAAGAGATGGAAAGCCTCTTGGAAAGCACAATCAAGATTCAATGTGGAGTAGGAGGCTGCATGTGGCTCTGAGAGATTAGGGATTTCTATCAACAGCTCAATGCATTTTTGTTGCCAACAAAGAAAAGCTTGCAAATGTTTGCTGAGAGAAGTGGCAGAAGCACAGCTACAGATTTTATGTGGCTGTATGTTTTCAGTACTAGTTAGGCTATAAAACTACAAAATAAAATAAAATTATGAGAATTAATAACTGCAGTGATAGTTTTGTAGTGCATTTTCAGTGCACCCCATTGATCAAATAAGAGAATGCCTCTGTATTTTCCCTTCTCAAAGCTTTAGAGCAATTTAATGCAAAAGCAGGTGGTCAGTCCTGTTCTGCCTTTGAGTGGGTCTTCTTCAAAGCAGACATCCTTTGGAATTGGATTTATCAAGCAAAGCAAGAATATTGGTGGCACCCAAGGCTCTTGAGTCTTGACAGATAGAAAGTCTGCCAACCATCGATTTTCCTGATCTAACAATGTGGATGCATTCCTTCTTAAGTGGACCTGACAGTGTGCGGTCCCATCACCAACACACATCTCTGAAGTTGCAAAACCTTAAAAGTGGAAAATCTGACAAGAATCTCCTGGCCTGCATTCTTTTGACCAGTTTATGCTTGTGTACTGCCTGCAAGACTTCTACGCTTTCCCATTCAATAACACCTACTCAAGTCTTCCAACTATAGATGTCAATTGCTTATTACATGACTAGATTTCATGTCTATCAAGCACCTGCACTAAGGGAGTATCTTATCCTTATGACTACAATCATTGGAACCATCTGAACTTCATTAGTTCATCCAATGGTTTCCCTTTGCTGGAGCCCACAACACACCACTTTTGGTTAACATATTCTTCCTTGAGTTTTCAACCAGCTTAATCATTTGAAGTGAAGGAATTGCTAACTACTTCCACATTGCATTTTAGTTGTTCATCTGGTATCTGCAGCCAATCAACAGGTGGATTCCTCTTTTTGGCATCTATTCCTCTTCTCTTCTTTCTGTACCATACTTCTGCAGCTTGGATCATTGTATTTGGTGATCTTAGAGTTTACCTTGTATAAATATGGGCTTCACCCTCTTGTAAACATCTTTGGTTCATTGTATGATGAATTTGTTTCTACATTTTGTTGCCCAACACCTTGTATTCCAGAGAATCTCCTTGCACTTGAAGCATTTGTATGTTTTGTGCTTGCTCATGGTCCTCTAGTGGAATTAGTTTAGCTAATTTGTATGAATATATGTTTGACTTTGCCAATTTTGTTTGATGGAATGTGTTTATGCTTGTTACTTAGACTGTGAAAACAAGTTGAACTAGCCTCAATCACACTTTGCATTTAAAAGTGAATGAAAGGTTGAACACTAATAGGAGAGTCAGTTGATTGTGTTTTTCTGGCACATCACCTTTGTTTTACTTGATTTATCTGAACCCTATCTCTCGATCCTTTTCCTTGGCATGTTAGAATAGGAATAGATTAGCTCTAGAAATAGATTTTCCTTTTCTTTGCATTTAATGTAGCAGTAGTGAGTAGCTAGTTAGGACTAAAAAAAGGACTTGGCCTTCTCTGGAGAAACCCCATGGTTTAAGACAACTATTGGCTGTGGGGGTTTCCATTGTTGAGGTTTCCTAGGACCAACAAAACACAATGGGCACAAATCTCTTTGCTGGGTGGTGGCTGGTGTTGTAGGCAAAAAGTTTCTTTGCTCAGGGAGAGCCTTGTTGCTGACTCCCTGCCATTGTCTATAGGCTGGTTGGATTTTGTTCTTCTCACCTCCTTGAAAGGGGGAATTTCTTTTGCACAGATCGAGGTTGCATCTTTTACCCTCCTTAGGACCATCCTCTCTTGGCATGGACAATGTAAGATGCCTGAGGCTGGGTGTGTTGCTTTAGAGTCTCAACAAGTTTATTTGCCTTTGCTCTTATGTATGCGGTGAGACAAATCCAATTGATCTCTCCTTTTCCTTGAGTAAATATTTCTCTTTCTGCTCTATTATGCTATACTTTTGTTTTTTATGTGATACTTGTCTAGATTATTGACTGTAAGCTAATGTTTTGACAAATAACTTTTGTCTCTTGGTTTGGGATTCCATTCACTTTAATAAAACGTTATAACATTTGAAAATCATTTTTACAAAAATTCGATTACAAAGCAAAAATGTAATGTCCCCTTCTCAAACCTGATCTTTCCAGTGACCGTTGGCCCTTTCCTTGGGAACCCGAAGGCTAGACGGAAGATAAATTAGGGTTTCCTATTTTTGAGGAGGTCATTGCTCTGAGATGATGGATTCAATGGCGGATTCTTTCTGGGTTTTCAGAGAGCTTCGCAGTGGTATGTTCGTTTTGGAGTTCAGAGCACTTTCCGGAATTTACTATTTTTAGTAAATTCTAATTTTGGCAGCTTTCCAGTTGGGTTCAGCTCGGTCGACTTCCTGCTTCAGTTTGGTCTGATGTTGTGTTCAGTATTGGCTCCGGGGCACATTCAGAAGGATAAGTTAAGTCATTTAATTAAAAAAAGTCACGTTTTAAATATTATGTTTTAACGTTGACCCTTGGCCTAGATTTAATGACTTAACGTTGTTTTAAAAAAGTGGTCTCAAAGGGTGGCGCCATCATTAAAGTTATATTTAATATTTGATTCTCCTAAGTCAAAGCAAGGTTAAGAAGGGGCGCATTTATCAAGGTGATGACTCATTTAAAATATGATTATTGAGTTAAAAGGAAAGGGACGCCATATTGAAGAAGGAGTTAGGGTTTCGACTTGAAGATGAGATTAGGGTTTCATGAAGTCAGCTGGAATTTATATAAGGAAGACTTGGTTCATCATTGGGACATCTTTGGTCTATGCTATTGTTATGCTGCCGAAATGGTTGCGGGATTTCTTCGAGGAATGAATGCCTCCTAGTCTGGGCTCGACTTCATGCTTGAGAGATAGCATCTAGTGGAGAATTTAGTATGCTTATGAGTGATTCTCTAGTGAGGTTTGCATTGTTGTTGAGTTGATACTTTGTAGTTGGATTTGCTTATATAGCGTTGTTGCTTGCATATTAGAAGTTCTGGTTTTTGCATTATTTGCTACAGCAGATTCATATTTTCATTCATATGTCAAAAAATACACAAAATATCCTTCTGGGCATTGTTCATATCTCTCTGTCTGGGTAGGGTGAACCTTTGTCTCAAGTTTCAGATTTTATAGATCAGCATTTAATTTTTAAAACAAAATCGCCCTTCTAGCTGGCCGTACCATTTGTACTTGCTTGGTTTTTCGTGCATAAATAATCTAAGGTCTTATGTTGGGGTTTCAGTGTGCTAATTGGGTCGCCATCATTATATGGTCATTTTTCATCTTATTCTGTGAGATTTGAGTGAGTTTTGAGAGTGTTGTGAGTAAATTGGTGAGTTACAGGGCTGCTGTTCGTGCATGTGAAGATCCGGACTGTCAAAATCAGATTATCAGGTTGGCCGTAATATTGCAGTTTCTGAGTTGATCTTCCTTATTCATTGACAGAATCCTTTTAATATTGTTGCAGTTCTATTACTCTTGATTGTAATTGATAGCAAGGCATTGTCTAACATTTGTAAGCTGGCAGTAGTACTGACAGCAGTTATAATCTTGCTTATCAAATTGTAATGTTCATCTTTACAGTCTTCATTTGCTATTACATTTAATTTACCTCCGCCCTATGGTAGCTACTCTCCCATTCTGGGTTAGCAAGCACATTTTGGGTGTTGAGTGTTTCAGCTTTCAGCATTTATCTTTCGAGCATTGTTATTGTAATCACTCCGTCATATGGTCGCCCCTCACTTCGTATTGGATTGGGTAGCACATACTTGACGTCGAGTTCCCTTCAGTATTTAGATTAGAAGACCCTCTGACCATATGCTTGCCATCATCGGCGCCATTCTTGGTTAGAGTTGCTTTCTGCACGTTTTGGTTTATCCTCTAACCTTAACGGGTGCATTGTTTGTAATTTGCAATTTGTTAAAAACAAAAAATTTGGCTCGGAATATTTCAATGGTATCAGAGCCAAGATCCTGCCATCCTGTGCCCATCAGAGTTCACTTGAAAGAGAAAACAGATTCTACATTAGAGGTCAGAGCTGAGTTCAGTATTAGCTTTCAGAAGTTTCAAAGATGTTGCATTTTCTAAGGTCTATGGGTTGTGAGAAGTCAGATTCAACTATGGCATCTGAGGAAGGAAAGGTTAGTGATGTCGTAAGGGACTTCATTGAATATGCCAAACAGTTTAAAAGACAATGCGAAGATGAGGCTGCCAAACTCCGTGAGCAATATCAAAACATGCCAGATGATTATAGGTACAATGTTTCATTTGATTCCCATTTGAAGTGTGTGGCATCACTGGAGCCCGAAAATTCGAAGATGGTGGACCACATTAGGAAAAGGATAAAAAGGGAAACAAAACAAGCTTTGGTTGAAGAATCAAAGAAGGAAGGAGATGAAGTGCCTATTTGTGAATTGCAGCCGACAAATATGCAAGTTGAAGAGAAAAATCAGTCATCTAGCATTGAAGATGGCACAAACAGGGTGCACATATCACATCAAAATGATCGTGAGCTCGAAGGAGAAAACGTGACAGTTGAAGAGTGTGTGGAAGAGCCTCATAATACGCCCCTTGACTTGCATGTGATAGCAAGTGAAGAAGAGCAAGTTGAAGGAAATACTATTGGTGTCTTTGAATCAGCTTATGACCGTTACCAAAGTGGTGATGTTGGTAATGATTTTGATGTGTTTGTACCTCCTCTTGTTGAAGATTTAGTGAGGGATAGATTGGCTCTTGTTGCTGTCTCAACTTCCCGAGAAGTTCCACATAAGGAAATCAGCAACATAATCTCTCATGAGGGTTCCATAGAAGATAATGAAGATGAAGTTTTTCAAACACCAAACATTGAAGATTCTTCACTTCATTTTGGGGGTGACATTGTTGGTCTTGGGATTGATCAGCAAACTGAGCCATTGGAGAGAAACTTTTTTGATGATTTCAGCTTAAGTGAATTAGGACTTGACTTATTCAAAGAGTCATCACTACAAGGGGAGCATGTTAAGTTTTTTCCAGTTGATCATCTTAATCAGCTCACTAGCATTTGGGATCCGGGTGTGATGGCATCAAGTTATGTTAAAGAACTTGTGTGGGATAAGTTTCCCTTTGCTCCTGATGAAGAACAAGAACCAGGTTGCACAGTAGACTATGAGGTGGCCCTTGGAGGAGAAGTTGTCTTTGAAGAAGAAGATTGTTCCACAAAATTCCATAATGATCTCTTTGGAGTGGTTGCAGCCACTAAAGAGGAATCTGTGGTTACAGAAACTTTCCGAACAGCGGACAAACATGATTCCTTGAGCAGGTTGGATACTGGTCTAATGTTTGATCAAGGAGGCCGGGATGAAGAAGAAGAGCTAGAAGTCCATATGGCTCTTGAAGATGGAGAGTTTGAAAGTGTTATTAAACACAAATTAGATTTATCAATACACGAAGCTGGTTGCAAGCAATGGGTTGAAGAATTTGTGGAGTATGATGCTTTTTATGATGATGAGCATTCTCTGCTAGTTGGTGGTGAAGTACAAGAATGTTGGAGTAGCAAAGAGGGCAGCAAAGGCAAGGAACGAAGTTCTGATTTTCAGTTGCAGCCTATCAGCAGTTCACCGTCTTTGCATGTTCATGAGTGGGAAGATCAATGCAAGGTATCTTTTGGAAGAGAAGTACAAACGCTATCCCTATTTGATCGCACACACAATTTGGTTGATGATCTCTATTGGAAGGCTCAGTCTGAAGAGAGACGAAGTGGAGTTAAGGATGAAGTTGCTCTTCCTAACTTGCAACTTATCAGAGGCTCTTTGGAGTCATTGAAATCAGCATTCATACACTTGATTGAAGATCAAGATCATGCCATTGAATCTGCAAAGAAGGCCTTCATTGTTTTCGAAGAAAGGGAGGTATGGTTGAAGAAGAGCTTAAGGATCAACGAGGAAGGGCGAGTTGAAAGAAGCCGGTTAGCTCTAAGAGAAAGGTTGAAGACCGGTTTACGCGAGTTTCAAACTTTTCAAGGAGCAAGAGAATGCACAAAGAGCTGGAGAAATCAAGCAAGTAATTGATGAGATTGATAGTCTTAGAGAGGAGTTTGATCTTGAAGGTTTCACAAGAAAATCAAAGGTTGCATGTGCAGATTTGGAGCAGCAAGATGAAAGGAATGACTTTCAAGTTTATGACAATCCTCTTTTTCAAGAAGGTGATGAGAAAAGTGATGATAATCCTCTCTATGAAGTAGAGGATGAAATGGAGAATGAAACTGATTCTGGTTTCCAGTGCTTGGATGCTTCGGTATCACTCCATGAGGATGTGCCACGTATGTTGAGTAGTAATGGATGCATAAGTGGCTTTGAGGATGAAGGTTCTACATGGGAGGTGACGAATCAAGGTAATTTCAACATCTATGACATCAAGGTGTTGAAGAGACAAGTCTTGGTAGCTGTTGGTAACTTCATTACAGCAGCAACGAGTGAAGATTTCAGACCTACTACTCAGGAGGAATGGGCAAAAGGTGAACTAGACTTTGGTGGTTGCACTCTTGACAATCCATCCCTTGGGTGGAATGATGTTTGGAATCATATTGATCAGTTTTGGGAGCGGAAATTGAAGCCACTCTATGTTTCATACTCCCTTAATGTGGAAGCTTTCATGGTTAAGCTTCAAGGATTTACTAGAAGGGGCATCAGTTTCGTGAGAAGGCACTTGGTTTTCACTAGCACTTTGGAATGTGTAGAGATTTCTTTGCAGTGTGTTGAAAATCACTTCCAGTTGAGTATCCATGTTTGGGATTCTCAACTTGGGTTGTCAGAGTTTATCACTTATGGAAAAGACTCTTGGAGGGATAAGGAACAAACTTCCAGACTTGTTGATGTTGTTCCCTTCATTTCCAGCTACTTGATGATTCCGTTTGTTCATCAACAAATGGATTGGAGAGAAATTTTGAATTTGGGTTGGAAAGATCAACGATCGGTAGTTCTTGGAAGTGACTTTCAGCTCAGACAAGGGCAGATTTTGAGACACGAGTTTGCTGGTTGGAGGCAGACCAGCCACCTTACTTATGGAGTTATTTTCATTCAGGAGAGTTGGTACCTCACTCCTGATCAAAGAAGTGGTGGTTTTCTGATGGAGATGGCTTTAGCATGTTTTTCAGCCACTTTGGAGGTTTGTAATGCAAATTCTGATGGTTTATTTTCATTATTGGTTCATGACAATGAGCTACCCCATACTTTGAATCTATATTTTGAGACTCATGGGGTTGGGGTTGTGAAAAAATTCTTCAGACTTCATAGTTGTGCCATGATAATTCAGTTGAGGCATAGGGAATTCATGCGGAGTCCTGAGTTTGAATTTGTTGAGCTTTTGCAAAGGATTGCCTTCCACTTTGCAAAAAGATTTGAAGATGACACATTTGCAGTCATGGTTCCATTTGTTATCATGTGGAGGTATGCTGAAGAATTCAAGTTTGATTTGAGTAGACTATCCTTCCTATTGCTTAGAATTCTGATTGACAGTAGTATGGTTGATACTGTTAATTCGGGGCATCGTGGACATGAGATGTTGCATGATTTTGATTTCCCCCCTTTAAGATCTTCCAGTTTGAGTATCATAGATGGTAACACCTTGGAGTTACAAGGGGAGTCAGTGCAGCATTGGCATGATATTTTCATTGATGTGATCAGAGTGGTGCAGCATCGGCATGGTGGGTTTTTCCTGAGACGCATTTGGGAACCAGGGATCATACTTGTTGCGTATGGATTAGTTTTCAAATTTCTGGAGTTGTGGTGGTATTGCTTGAGGACAAGCAATTTTGGGGAGGGAGGATTGTAATGTCCCCTTCTCAAACCTGATCTTTCCAGTGACCGTTGGCCCTTTCCTTGGGAACCCGAAGGCTAGACGGAAGATAAATTAGGGTTTCCTATTTTTTAGGAGGTCATTGCTCTGAGATGATGGATTCAATGGCGGATTCTTTCTAGGTTTTCAGAGAGCTTCGCAGTGGTATGTTCGTCTCAGCGTTCAGAGCACTTTCCAGAATTTACTATTTTTAGTAAATTCTAATTTTGGCAGCTTTCCAGTTGGGTTCAACTCGGTCGACTTCCTGCTTCAGTTTGGTCTGATGTTGTGTTCAGTATTGGCTTCGGGGCACATTCAGAAGGATAAGTTAAGTCATTTAATTAAAAAAAAAAGTCACGTTTTAAATATTATGTTTTAACGTTGACCCCTTGGCCTAGATATAATGACTTAACGTTGTTTTAAAAAGTGGTCTCAAAGGGTGGCGCCATCATTAAAGTTATATTTAATATTTGATTCTCCTAAGTCAAAGCAAGGTTAAGAAGGGGCGCATTTATCAAGGTGATGACTCATTTAAAATATGATTATTGAGTTAAAAGGAAAAGGACGCCATATTGAAGGAGGAGTTAGGGTTTCGACTTGAAGATGAGATTAGGGTTTCATGAAGTCAGCTGGAATTTATATAAGGAAGACTTGGTTCATCATTTGGACATCTTTGGTCTATGCTAATGTTATGCTGCCGAAATGGTTGCGGAATTACTTCGAGGAATGAATGCCTCTTAGTCTGGGCTCGACTTCGTGCTTGAGAGACAGCACCTAGTGGAGAGGTTAGATTATTTGAGTGATTTTATAGTAAGTTTTTGCATTGTTGTAGAGTTATTGCCTTGAAGTTCAGATTTTTGCATTTCATACTTTTCTAGAGTTGCTGATTTGATACAGCAGATTCATGTTTGTAATCGTAAGTCAAAAAATACCAAAAAAAGAGTTCTGGGTGTTGAACATTCCTCATTGTCTAGGATAGGCGAAGCTATAGTTTAAATCTCAGATTTTTATGTTAAGTATTTAATTTTTAAGGAAGGATCGAACCTTTCAGCAGGCCGTACCCTTTGTTGCTGTCTTGAATTCCGTGCTACTTGCATTTAAGGCATTTGGGGTTTGTTTAAGTGTTTGATCTTGGTCGCCCTTGTTGTTAGAGTGCATTGCATTTTATCTCACTTCTTTCAGGTCAGATTTAAGGAAGTTACGAACTATTCTATGAATTTGTAAGTTGCTGATTATGTAACACAAAGTGCAGATCTGATACATCAGTTTATGAAATCTGCATCTTCCTTTATTGGTTGGTGTCAAGATTGCCTTATAACCTTTGCAGAGGATTCTTATTGTATGCACCATTGAAGAGCACCAAATATTCTGATTTTGCAGGCAATGATATGTTGTAAGCTGGCAGTAGTACTGACCAGTTGTTATTTTAATATTGCCTATTTGTTGTTGTAATAGTCTAGCTTCTTCAATCATTATTGTAATCGTTAGAGCTCCGCCCTATGGTAGCTACTCTCCCGTCTTGGGTCAGCAAGCACATTCTGGGTGTCGAGTATTTCCAGTTCCAACATTTAATTCAAGCATTTAATTTTGTAATCACTCTGTCATATGGTCGCCCCTCACTCCGCATTGGATTGGGTAGCACATACTTGGCGTTGAGTTCTTTTCTGCATTTAGAATAGAAGACCCTCTGACCAATGCTCGCCATTATCGGCGCCATACTGGTTAGAGTTACAGCATAAGCAGTTTGTTTTGGATCCTCTAACCAATGCTCGCCATCATCGGCGCCATTCTGGTTAGAGTTGCTTTCTTGCACGTTTTGGTTTTCTCCTCTAACCTTAACGGGTGCACTGCTTTGTAATTTGTAAATTGAAAAACAAAAAAATTTGGCTTGGAATATTTCATATTACTTCAATGGCAAGGTGTTTACATCAGTTGAGCAATAGGATATAAGGAAAATTTCTTCCTTTAAAATGTTGGGATAGGTGGTGTACACCTTGCATCACTAACAGTAAATTTTGGATGTTAAGTGTGGCCATCTTGGGATAAAGACAATTTCGGAACACTTTTGGGATGAAGTATAACATGGACTTTCCACATTATGTTGGGGCAGCAACAAGACAAAAGACCACTCCGAGATGGATTCTTTTGTTGTCTTAATCTTTTTGTATACTTTGTCATTGGCAAACATATGATATGCTCTACAAAAACTGTTAACTTTAATCCTCGCAATGTTCCCTATAGGGTGTTAGCTCAAAACTAGATAAATTTTTGCAATCAACTCAATTCTACTCTTTCTGATCATGCAGATCCTGTTTACTCATTGGATGAATTCCAACATACACAGAGAGTAAACAAGAATAACTTACAGAACATAACGTACTAGAAGATAATACATAGAATCATCACACTTGTCTTTATTGATAGAAAATATGCCAATACAATCATAACATGAATAATCATAGCAACAGTACCAATTGACTACATGACTTTGAATACATATAGTGTGCCAACGGTGGTTGAAGGACCAACTGTCGCGTCCCTTCATTACACTAATTATTCCATTAAGAACTAATTACTGAAACCACTAACATGACACGATAAGTATGTACACAACAATTACATGAATTATTAAACTAACTAAAGTCTTATTTATTACCCATGACTGACTAAGTACACTTTCGGCCGGCTACATCATTGCCCCCACAAAGTAGTCGTCTTCTAGACGACTGAAAATCAAAAGCTAGGGTACTGTTGATGTGTTTTTCGTGACCGCACCAACGCAGAATAAAGTCGCCAACGGCTACCTGTTGTGACGTTTTTCACACATCGCCCCATTGCAAATGGGGACCCCCTATTTTGGCTTTGCTTTTGGTTTGATGTTGGTTTGTTTTTGCTGTTGTCTCTCTCTCGTTCTGTCTATCTTTCTGGGGCGGGCCCGCCGTTGAACCATAACGTGAAATTCTAACCAAGTCTGGAAATTAGGGTTTGAGTCTTCCTGGTCAGTCTGAGGTCGAATAAAGTGAATATATTGAAAATTGAGCTTAACAGTGTTGTCAGCATGTCTCCAGCAGGTTCTCAGCAAATTTTCATCCGATTCTAAGGTACTTACTATTTTTAGTAAGTGTGAAATTACAGGCGATTCGTCAACATTTTCAAGATTCCAACAGTCACACAGCATTCAGAGCTTACCAGGCTACTCACGTGCAAAATTTGAGCGAAATCGGACAACTTACTATTTTTAGCAGTCCGGCTTCCGGCACAAATTTCAGGGTCAGTCTTGAAATTTTCTTTGCATGCGGATATTCCCTTACGGGCTTTTCAAGACCTTCGCGATGATGTAACATACGAACAAAGGCGACTACTTTATTCAACCTTCAGGACTATTTTTTAGGGTTTGCATGTCGAGGGTTTCTTTTGCATGTCGGGTGGTTCCTGATGGGTTTTCGAGCTTCGCGATGGTGTGACATCGCGACCCAATTCCCACTTTCGGTAAGGAACTTGCTATTTTTGGCGGTATGTCCGTGGTAGCTTCGGCGGTTGATTAGCGTCGCAATGTCCGCGAAACAAGGCAAGCGAGTTCATTTGATCGCATGCAATGTCTGGAATTAGGAGTTTCCGACTTGAGGCCTAAAAATAGGCATCAAAAGTCAAATCTTCAAATCGGTGTAAACCACATGATCGGCGTTCTTGAACTATCGCGGTGAAATTTCGAGTCAAGCGAGAGCACTATTTATAGTAAGTCGGTTAGGCGGCTAAAATAAAGTAGAGTGAGTGCGTAAAGTGGAGTGTCGACCAACCGAGATATCGCGTGTGAGGAGCGCCTCATTAAAATTTCAAGCTAATCGGAGCTGTGGAAGTACCAGAAACGAGAGGTTACTATAAATAGCAAAACACTTCCCAAAATGTGCTATTTTTAGTAAGTCAGCTCAGAATGGCAGTGTTGACAGGATATCAAAGTCGCGAGGATCCGGTGTTTAAAATTTCATGGCAATCTGAGCTTCCGAAGTAAGAAAATCAAGAGGCTTACTATAAATAGCAGGGCATGAGAAGCTGGCGAAAACGAAGAAAAATGGCTAAGTCTGAAACTTTCATCCTCCTGCCACCCCAAAATGCGCCCAGCTCAAAGAGACATCAAAAAAAAAATTCTAAGGCAAACTCGTCCTCCTCCTGGGTAGAAATGCGCCCTCAAGGAAAAGCTGGAGCTCAAAATTTTTCTAAGTAAGAGGTTTATCCTCCTCCTATGGTGAAATGCGCCCAAGGGAAGCTCATGGAAGTTGAAAATTTTTCTAAGTGTTTGATATCCACTTGCCCCCCCTAAATGCGCCCATCCTCCTCCTATCTTCATATGCGCCCATGATGCAAAGGCAAGTAGATGGCGTTATAAATTCATCCTTCACCCTTGCCTAAATGCGCCCAACAACAAGCTGGTCAAGGGAAGTCAAAGGTTTTTCGTCCTCCTCTCATGTTGAAATGCGCCCAAAAGAGGGCATGTCAAGACAAAATAGGGCGAGGTCAAGCTGGTCAACAAACTTCTTTCATCCTCTTGGACATGTGAATTGCGCCCAACTTAGCATGGAAAAGACAAATTTAAAAATCCTCTTGAACATATGAAATGCGCCAAGGTTAGAAAAGGGCCAAAGAGGTCAAGGCGTGGAAAATTTTATCCTCCTCCATGTGTTAGATGCGCCAAAGTGAGGTGAGGGTGGAGAATGTTACTTGGGCGTGGTTATTATCCTTAAGTGCCAAATGCGCCTAAAGTATGTGTAGGGTGGTGAGTGACAAATGAAGTATGCTAAGCGTATTGAATATCCTCCCCTCTAAATGTGATATGCGCCATGCAAAGAGGATAAATAAAGTGTGTTGGGCGTTGAAAATGCCAAGGTGTTAGAGATTTGTTTTGCTAAGGCGTGATTTTCTTTCCTCAATATGCTATACGCCTTAAGTATGAAGTGAAATATAAATTGAAGTGATGAAATATCTCTAAGGCGTTGGAGTTAGATAAAATTGCCTTGCAAGTGTGGAGCTAAATCAAGTGTGCCAGGCGTGAAAAAAAATAAAAATTTTTAAGTAAGTTGATGAAATGATACTTCTCTCGCTGGCAGGCAAACAAAATTTTCTAAGGCAAAATTTCCAGAGTGATTTAAAAAATTTCTAAGGCACAAAATATTTTCTCCCTTAGAAAAACGCCCAAGTCTGGAGAGGTGATGGAATTCTCAGAGCACGAGCAGAGTTGCAGGGATGAAATCGGTTGAATGCACCGGCCTACGATTGATAAAAAATTTTCAAAGTCGAGCAAAAAATTCTGGAAGGAGGGATTCGAAGCAGGGAACAAATTGTTGAAAAGGAAAAATTTTCTAAGGACGAATTCAAAATTAAATGAACCGTTGGGCACCCATGGGTTCGATGCGTTCTGGAGAAAATTTTCTTCTGGGTATCGAAGATTATCGATGAGGAGTTGATTTTAAGGTCTTCCACAGCTTGTCGAGAATTTTGGGATGAAGATTTTAAGTGGGCACTAGGTTGATGAGATTTCATAAGGGAATTTTGAAAATTTTCTAAGGCAAGTGTGAAGGAAGTGTGTTTTCAAGGTGAAATCCTCCAGACGATGAGTTTGAAAGGAACTGCCTAGGTAAATTTGCTTCGGTCCTCCGTGAAGATAGTTTACTTAAGCCATAAATGAATAAAATCGAGGTTATCAGAGCTCCAGCAGGTGAAATGAATTTCTCAAAGATGAAGTTTATCTAAGGCATGAACTTGAACACAAAGTTGGCGATGAACGCTTGGAGATCAAAGCATGAAAATCAGGTGAGTGAGTTAAGTTTATATCATGAAGTATTCTAATGCTTCTCTCCTCGCTTGTTTTGCGGGAGGAAGCGTTGAAAGCGAGAGCACGCGATATGCACGGAAGTGGAAACACGATGAAGATGAGTTTCAATCTCGAAGGAGGAAAATTTGCAGAAAAATGGCTGAAGTGTTTAAGACTTAGTATAACTTCAGAGTTGACGAATGAAGGGCACTCAAGTGGAAGAAATCAAAGAACTAGCAAAAGAAAGATCGAGAAACGGTGTGAGCGTACAAATGGAGTCTTCTAGAAGGATGATGGATGCGGACATTATATGGCGCATTTATTACCCTCATTGGCGGTTGCAGGGCAATATTATTTAGGGCTAAGGTATTTTTGATTACGACACTCTATTGATTGTAACCCTAGCCGTCTTTTGGGACTTGGCTAGCTATATAAAGGGGGAGTCCCCCTCATTTGTAATTCATTAGAAAGTAGATAGTAGAGAGGATCAGAGTAGAATTAGAGTAGAGGGACAACTTAGAAGTAGCTTAGAAGTAGATTGATAGTGTAGTTTGGAGAAGAAAGAAAGTTTTCCCTTTGAAAACTTTTGAGGAAATTGTTGTGTAACACATTTTATGATAATAGATCTTTTCATTGATGATGGAATTCGTCTTGTCATGAAATGCTAGCAAGATTTCTTCTTCCTTTCGTATCCAAGTAGCTTAAATTCATGCAAGTAGCTTACGTTGGTGTGTGGTGTTTTATTGAGATAGCTTCGCTTTATTCCATACCACTAGCGGCTTGTTGATGATAAGTTAGCCTTGTGTGGTCAACTGGACATTATCTTGAGTTTAACTTCGGTTATGGTTTATATGCTTATATGCGTCGTTGTGATAGTTGATTGTGGCCATGTTAAGTCATAATTTGAAAATCTTTGCTATTTCCCTTGAAGATTGCCGCCGTTTTCTTGGCAGGGGCGCTGTCAAGCCAGACTTCTAGGTGAAATCGGTTGAGAATCTATTAGGAAGTGAAGCTCCACATATCCTGCATTTAGAATAGAACATAAACTTCTTAGGCCCTACACCCTTTTCAATTCAGTACTTTCTGGTTAGAATAGGAAACCCGCACTTCATAGATAAATCTTTCGAGCATTTGAATCCCTTTCTCCACTGCCGAACAATTCTGTAAGTCCCCTTGAAATACCAGCAAATCACATCGAGCCAAACTGAGCCTATTAGCATTAAAGGAACCTTGGAGTTGAACGCATGAACTTTCTTGCAATCTTAGCATGCGGAATACTTTGATCAAGAGAGAATAGGGAGCGCGTTCGGCAGCTTTATTACTGCGTTGATGCGGTCGCCGCCGCATCAACACTACCCTATCCTCTTGATCAAAGTATTTTTGCTAAGATACAGAAAGATGCGTTCTTCAAATGAGGCATAGACCGATTCAACTGTGTTTAGCACAATGAGAACTGGTAGCGTGAAAGGAATTCAATAACCGGCATTGTCTATGGCGGTTCCTATTCTAACTTTAAGCTCTTGAGTAGCGTGTAGGTTAGGAAGATTCTAATCTACTCAAAGGTGTGGGATATGGAGCTCAACTTCAGCAAACTTCTACCAAACTTCGCTTTGCCTCGCATCGGACAGCTTCCACGGAGTCGATGCAATCTTCGAGGGAAATGACTAAAGATGTTCAAACCACCACTTGACATAAAGATACCATCACAACGACGCCTCCTATCAAAGCGCATGATTGAGAGTTGGGGTCACAATGTGATTGACCACAAGGCATTCGCCATAAACCCGCACTGAGTGGTATGGATAGGCCGAAGTTGTAGATCAAACACCACATTCCTGAGTTAACATCTACTTGCTGGAATGAAAATTATACTACTTTGAACGGCGCTACGCTACCGACTTTGAATCGAAAGGACGAAGAAAACCTTGCTGAAACACTCACAAGAAAGACCGCCATAATCAATGAAAAACTCTTTTATTGAAGAGTGTTCTAACAATTTCTTACAAAGTTTTCAAAGGGAAAACTTTCCCTCTTCAAACTTCAAGCCACTATCAATCTATACTAAGTTACTCTAAGTATCACCCTAGTTGTCTCTCTATTCGACTTCTACTCTAATTCTCTTGTCTTGAGTTACACAAATGAGGGGGACTCCCCCTTTTATAGATTGCCAAGTCCCAAAAGGCGGCTAGGGTTACAATTAATAGAGTGGCCAGATTCGTGCCACCTCAGCCCTAACCCTAAAAACCGCCAGAATTGGGAGTGGTACATTAAATGAATCAAAGATTCCCACTCACTCCCAAAAATAGCAAAGGCAATAAATGCCCACAATCAGTCTTCTAGAAGATTCCGCTTGTAGACGTGTTCACACTGTCCTTGATCTTCTTTCTTGGTGTTGTTCTTCAATTTTGCTCGAACTTCCATCTTGAGTTTTGAAAACATTTCTTCTTCATCACTTGAGCCTCAACACTTAGTCGTTTTCTTGCAACTTTCTTCCTTCGAGGTTGAGACTCGTAACTTTATCTTCCTCCAAAGGTTGTAATATCATCGTGCTTCACCACTTCCAGACATCGTGCTCTGGCCTCGACATTCCTCCTGCAAAACAAGTGAGGAGAAGAGTATTAGAACACTTAATAATATAATCTTAACTTACTTACCTGATTTTCACGTTGTAACTTCCAAGCGTTTATCATTTTCCCTAGCCAACTTTTCAACCCATCTTCCTCAAGGGCGTATCATCTTTGAGAAATTCGTTTCACTAACTGGAGCTCTGATACTCAAGTTCGTTCATCTCTGATTCTGGAAGATTAGTCCCACAAAGAATTTGAGCAAATTCACCTAGGCAGTTCCTTTCAAATTCATCGTCTGGAGAATTTCACCTTGAAAACACATTTTCTTCATTTTGCCTTAGAAAATTTTCAAATTTTCCCTTAGGAAAACTCATCAATCCTGGTGCCCACCAAAAATCTTCATCCTGAAAGCTGCAGCGAAGCATGGAAGACTTTAAAATCAACTCCTTATCGATAATCTTCAATACCCAGAAGAAAATTTTCTCCGGAACGCGTCGAACTCATGGGTGCACAACGAACGGGTTCATTCAATTTTCCTGAATTTTGAACCTTAGAAAATTATTTCCCTGTGAAATTTAAATCCGTTTTTCACATCTGTGAAGATTTCTTGTTGTTCTGACTTGAAAATATTTTTTTTAAATCCATCCTGCAATGCCAGCATCTTCATCTTCGACAAATTTTACTCATCACAGGAAAATCTTATCACCTCAGAGTCTAGGCGTTTTTCCAAGAGGAAGAAAATACTTCATGCCTTAGAAATTTTTTGAATCACTTAGCACTTTGAAAGATCTTCCCTTAGAAAATTTTATTCATTCCTCAATCACTCTGCCTGTGGTGGGGAAAATTTTATTTTGCTTCACTTGGAAAATTTTCCTCGAAAGCACAACATATTTTATTTTTCATCTGGCAACTTCCAACGCCTAGGCATGTATTATTCAACACCTTGCAACATTCTCCACTTAAACATTAGGCGCACTTCATGTAACATGGAGAACGTTCTCAACACCTTAGCAATACTTCAATGCCTTAGCCATTTTAACACCACCACCTTAGGCGCAAGTGACACATGAAGGAGAAAACCACGCCTAGCACTTTCATTTCACACCTTGGGCGCATATTCAATATCTTGAGGAGGATATTTATTCCTACGCCACTCATATTTTATCATTGCCACCTTCACCCTGCATGGCGCACATCACATTTGAGGGTGAATATTCAACTTCACCACACCTAGCAATATTTTCTCTTCCCTTTGGGCGCATTTCTCACCATGCCTAGCATATTTTATTAACCTCACCAATACTTAACCACTTTCCAACTCAAATCCACCCTTTACTTGGCGCATTAAAAGGTTGGAGAGGAAAGTCAACACAACGCCCAGCAATCTCCGCTTGTCTTCATCTCTATTTGGGCGCATTTTACCCCTTGAAGAGGATGGGCGCATTTCAGCATGTGTGAAGGATGACTTTTGAACTTCCTTATTTCGTCTTGACATGCCTTGATTTGGATGCATTTTTCCCATGTAGGAGGATGAACTTTACTTAGAAATTTTCCTTGACTTTCTTATGAGGTGGGCGCATTTGGCACATAGAGGAGGATAAAAACTTTTGACTACTTTGACTATTTGCTGCATGGGCGCATTTAGCATAGGGAGGTGGATTTTATACTTAGAATATTTTATGCTTGAACATCCATGCCTTGAGGGCGCATTTCACCATGTTTACTGGATGAAGTTCCAGACTTAGAAAATTCTCCTCATTTTTGCCAGTATTTCATGCCCTGCTATTTATAGTAAGCCCTCCGATTTTGCATCTCTGAAGCTCAGAACGATTTGAAATTTTAAACACTGCATCCTCACGACCTTGTTGTTCTGTCGACACTGCCATTTTTAGCTGACCTGCTATTTTTAGCCCATTTCTGAAGATGATTTACTATAAATAGCAACTGCTTGTTTCTAATAACTCTACTGCTCCAATTGACTAGAAAT